>PVHX01002739.1:0-83470 GCA_004024805.1 Geosciurus inauris
GCTAGGGCAGTAATTGAAAATCTAAATCATTACATTGCATTTTTTATAAAATGTACAAATGTTCTTTACAACTTTGACATTTTAGTAATCACTTAGGGAAAAAAAAATCTTGGGCAAATCATACAGGAAGATAGTTATCTTCCATCCTTAACAAATCTGACTGCTTTGGAAATAATCAACTCATAAATATTTAGCTAATATACACCCAGAGCAATGGATTGTGCAGAATTAAATGCCTCATTGAAACAATTAATTTCAAGCGCTATGATTTATTGAGCATACTTTACTGGAAATTTAATAGAAATATGGACTCAAAGTAATTTGAGCAGAGGATGTTGCACTGTCTTTGATTTCTGGCCAACATATATTCTTTTCTTACCCTGCAGGTGAACCTCAAGAAAGAGCAAACTTCCAGGAAAGCTCTCTAATTGAATTTGTGGGTCAGAGTTTGATGAGAGGAGGTGATGACCACAGATTGTAAAAAGACTAAATAAATAAATAAACAAAATGAAGTAATCCTTTCATATTTCACAGACCTCCTGCAGTTAAACCCCCAGGGAAGAAAATACCACTTCAGTATAAAAGCTGTTGTCATCCTCAGTCCATTTCAAAAGAATACAGCTCATGCTTCTCAGGGCATCAATAACCAAACAGATCCTCCAGGCATCTCTGAAACATTCAGTTCCCACAATTTCCCACAAGCGGGCTTGGGCTTGGGTTTTAAGCACAAGTTACATACAGCAGAAGAGGGCAGAGTAAGCAGCAGGGAAGACTTGGATGGGAAGCTGATGGATGATAGAGCGGGGATAATGGAGCAGGAGGCAGTGTTGAAGTGCCTACTGAGGGTCTTGGGTTAATCCAATCTATTTAGATTTGTAGCAGAAAGAACACTCAAAGGGGACTCTAAAGCCCTGGATTCTAGTTCCAATCAAACTGTTATTGACCTCAGGAAAGTCATTTTGGAGTTTTTTAGACACAATTTTCTTACCTGTGAAGTGAAATGGGGCAAATGGGCAAGATAAATTGTAAGAGTTCTTCCAATATAGGCACTCATTAACTAATTTTTTCTTTCTTCATTTGAAAATGTCATATATATTCTAAAATATTCAGACTTAAATACAACTGATTTTCAATTTCCAAATACAAGCCAATGATCAATGAAAAATCAGGTGTGTCTTGTTTTGGGTATTTTTTCTTTTGTATTCCTAATTCAAATGATTTAAAAGCAAACCAAGCCCTTTATCTGATTATAATTTCTGAAACAAATGCATTATAATTCTGAAATAGTTTCATATATCCAAAATATTTTAAATCACACTTTCAATCCTTAAACTTAGATTTCAGGTGAGTCTAGATTCTGTTGATAACTTAGTGTGTTTTCCTCCCAATAATATTCTGTATCTGTAATACAAACCCTTTCTTGTCTGCAGACTGATAGTCTAAGCATGAAATGAGATCAGTGCCAAATGTATTCCAGAAAGATGCAATCCCAAATGTCATCATAATCCTAAATGTTGACTTCCCAAAAGATCAAAATCCCCAAAGTCTAAAATCCTAAAGTCAGTTTGCAATCCTGAAAAGATTACATCCGATTGAAATCTCAAAAACTCAAGTCCCTAAACCACAATTCTAATTAGAACAACAAAAAAAAAAAGGAAAGAAAGCTATTATATAAAATTAATAGCAAGCTAAATTGTGGAGCAGGGATTAGTGTAGTTTTGGTTATACACAGGATAGTTGTATTACCTTAGGAAGAACAAATTTCTACAAATCTGGTGAAGCATTATTTGGGGTGCTTCTGGGAGGGTGACTGCAGAGTGGTTACTGTGTGAGTCTGATTGGAATGCTTAGGGAAGATTCAGGCATCATTCTATCTGCCATGACTTGGAGAGAACAAATATGGAAGATGAATTGGTGTGTCACTAAGAGCTGGGACAGTTTTCTTCTCTGCTTTGGACATCAGAACTCTAGGTTTGCTGGCCTTTGGGCTCAAGGACTTATAACAAAGCTTCCAGGTTCCTCAGGCTTTCAGCCTTGAACTGAGAGCAGTAGCGTCAACCTCCCTAGTTCTATGTTCTTACTTCCTATTTTATTATGAAACATGGTCTATGAGGTAGCTTAAATCATCAGTTATGAATTCTAATGTGGTGGGAAAAAGACCAGTGCTTTCTTAGACTATTGGGCGTTTTGGTTTTGGTTTTGGGTTTTGTGATTTGTTGTTGTTTTGGTTTGGTTTGGTTTTCCACGATAAATCATTTGAGCTTATGAGTTTTGTAGTTAGACTATTATTTAAAAATTAGCCTGAAGGGACAACTGTGAAGGAAAACTTAAATCTAGTCCAAATGTGTATTATGATGTACGTAAACACTGTGGACTAAGAGGGCTCATATTTGAAGTGGAACCTCTGAGCAGAATATACCTCAGAATCAACTCAAAACACACAATTTAGGAGTTTTACTCAACAGTTGTTTCTCCTATGATTCAAAGGTTCTATAAGCATTATTTAAATCTTTTGCACTTTCAGATTGCACAAAAGCTAGCAAAAGTCAAGACTGAAATTAAAAGTTTCAGAGTGAGGATTTGAGACAGATGCATTACATATTTGACACACTGGACACATTAAATAGATTAAAGTGCGTGCATAATAAGTGTTAGTTATTTTTATGTGCCAGAAACTATGCTATGAGTTTTAATGAAGCTCTGAGGATTAAATATTCTCATTTAATAGGTAATGATTATGTGACATATAGAGAAGGAGGGCAAAGAGGAAAAGAGGTTAGATAACTTATCCAATGTCACAAAACTAGTTAGTAGTGAGTCTGGTGTAAGCAAACTCATTTAAGAACTCACCTGCTTAAACTATTTAGTGTTGTTACTTAAGAAAGTTGGATATTATAATGGAAAACAGCATAACCATTAATGTGTTAGGTTGTGTTTGTGTGTGTGTGTGTGTGTGTATGTGTATGTGTGCACACATGCATGCACATACATTTTCATGCTCTATCATAGATAAGGCCAAAGTCTTAAGTCAGAATGCATGTTCAGATTATTACTCCAGAACTTTTCTATGGGTACTTGATCAAGTCATTTGAACTTTCTAAATGTTAATCTCTTCCTATGTCATATTCTATTCAAGCAATTTTTTTCTGTTCTCAAAATAAAGATTCAACAAATATTGCCTTTATATTTATTTTGTGTAACATTTTAAGTTAGATCAAAGTTTCTTACACTCAGAATCAATGACATATTGGGACAAGTAATTGTGTAGAGGGGGATATCTGTGAATTGTAAGATGTTTATCAACATCCCTAATCTCTACATAACCCATGCCAGTGGAACATGACTTTCCAATATGAAAACCAAACATATCTCTAGACATTGCAATACTTCCACATATCATGACTCTCTCATCTCTCTCAAGAACTGCCAGCATCAAGATAGGTAATACTAAAGACATCACTATGACTTACATGTGTCCCATGAAGCTTGCTTTTAAGAAGGTAGTACAGCTTTTTTGCTCTTAGGAAGTTAGTACAATTTTTATTTTTTATAGTTTACAGCCAAAGTTATGGACAAAAGTTGTTCCATAAAATACCAAAAATTAGATGGGCTCTCAAGAGGCACCTTAACACTGAATACTTGTCTGCTAAAGTATTAAAATTTCCTCTGATGCATTCAGATCTTTGCCCCTTTATTATTTAATTTGTACATCTAATGCTGAATGAACTTGAATTTGTTGTATCACTTTCATTATTGAGCAAATAGGAAAATAATAACATTTTTTAATGAACCATCATAATTAAACCTTGCAACTAAAAGGCTTCTGCTTTTAACACACTCCTTAATAAATGGTGGCTATTATCACTGATAATCATTACATCTCCTGAGAGAACAATATATGATTTTAAAAGCAATGTCTTTGGCATAAGGATTTTAGATATTTTCTATTTCTTTTTTAACTGATGAGATAGATGCAGTGTGCTTTTATTCCAGACCTAACTCCAGGGAAGTCAATTTGATTCAATACAACAAGTTATCATTAGTTACGTTCTGTTGTAAAGATTAAATGAGCTTGTGTCAGGCACAATACTAAAGCTTTACATTCACTAAGTAAATCTTGACAAAATGGCAATCATCCTTTGCCTGCTCTTTTTTTTCCCTTTTGCTTCTATTACAGGCCAGATATTTTGCTAAATGTTTTTTGGAAATTCACAGCTGTGTAGAACCTGGATTTTTACCTAGCAGAACACCATCATAGTAAAGCAATATTTCTCAAATTCTAACTTGCATATGCATCCACTAAGATCATGATAAAATGCAGATCCTGGTTTTGTAGGTCTGAGGTCATACCTGAGACTTAGCATTTCTACCAAGTTTCAACTGATGTTGTACCAAGAATGACCCTTGGAGCTGCAAAGGAGTAGGAGACAGCAATCTTCAATGAGGGAGAAGGTAGCCATCTTCTCTAGCTGGAGAGACTAAGAATGGCTTTGAAATCTAATTTTCATGAGGACATAGACCAAACTCAGAATCTGGAACTTAGTAGGAACTCAATAAATATTCATCTAGTAGATAGATGAGTAAAAGCAGCACTTTAGTGAGTGTCAGTGGATGTACTGGGTTGAAATGGTGGAGAAGAGATTCAAAGATACTTCAGATGGAGAGTCATGGAGGTGACAGACATCAAGGTATATTTGAAACAGTGATTCTCAACATGAGGTCTTCTATATCACCAGCATCATTTGGAAAGAGTGTGGGAAATACAAATTCTTAAATCTCACCCAAACTTCCTGAATGAGAACTTCACGGGAGATTGGTTCCAGGAAACTGTGTTTCTACAAACTCTTCAGTTAATTTTTATACTTGTTAAAATTTGAGAACTATCGGCTTTAGAAAACAGATACTAATTCATATTATCTGGAGCACAGGGTATATGAAGAATAATAAAGAAGCTCTAAATGGATTATGACCTCGGAGATGCCATTGCTATTGGCGGCATTCTATTGATTCTTTTTTTTAATTTTTTTTTATTTTTCTCAAAAGTTGCATTTTAATACATGTTATCAAACATAACAGAAAAAAAACAAATTTTCAGAAGCTGTACACACTATTCACTGAAAACATTTGTTGAGGCAAATAGAAAAAAAATTGTTACAATCATAATTTTTCTAACTTTGCACAAAATTATAAGCAGATTACATTCTTCATATTAAATTATCATAGAGCTGACATGACAGATTATAATCATACACCCTCGTTTTCAATATACAAAGGAATTAATGTATCCACATAGATATACTCTTGCCTCAACACATGTGACAGGAATAAAGATACCCATTGAAAGCTTGGGAATTTAGACTAGGGATAATTTAGACTGGGAAGCTGAGTGCAGCAAGGATAGACACTCAGGGCAAATACTATAAACCTGTCATGACTGAGTGGTGGGAAGACTAAATAAACCAAAAAATGTTTCTTGCAGGGGTAAATTAAAATATGAAAATATTAGCTCAAATCTTAAAAATCTGGAGGAGAAATAAAGACACAATGAAAAAAAGAGGCACTGAAATTCTATAATTGTTGGAGTGGCCAGAGAGGATGCTTCCCAATCTTAAACAGACCGTAAGTTACTGAGGAACAGGGTGAGCACTGTTCTTCCACACTCAGATGCCAGGGTCTCCTTTCTATGACAAAATTGTCAGTAAAGCACAACAGTGAATCTTTTAGTAAGGGTCAATTAAGCACCAGTTGTCTCCTTATTAAGATTTTGCTCTGTACATAAGATTTTGCTCTGTTTTCTTGAGTTATGAATAACTTTTTAAATCAAAGCTAAAACAGGAGAATCAGTATTTACATTCATAAAAGTAAAATGTTTCTCAAACTCATCATATGGCTAGAATAGACAATTTCCAAAACAACTGAGAAGGAGCAATGATGGAGTGGAAAACTCTCATATTAAGTCATGAACATCTAGAGCTGTAGTTTCAGTTATGCTACTATGTGTTATAGAATGTTCCCCAAAGGCCCATGTGTTAAAAACTTGGTCCCCAGACTGAGGTACTGTTTGGAGGTGGAGAAACATTGTAAGAGGTAGGGTCTCATGGGAAGAAGTTAGGTCATCACAGGTGTGCCCATGGAGGGAATATCAAGACCAGGGCCCTTTCTTGTCTTTCTCTTTTCTTCTCAGCTACCATGGAGTGAGCAGCTTTCTCCAGCACATATTCCAGTCACTATGTATTTCCTTTCCACAGATTCAAAGGCCACAAGGCCTGCCAACTATGGATTGAAACCTCCAAAATTCTTATTCAAAAGAGACTTTTCTTTAAATCACTTTCCTTAGGTATTTTGTTCCTATAATGGTAAACTAAGTAATATGAGCTGTAATTTTTGTTGAGAGTTGTTTTCCTTCACTGTTAACTTGGAAATTCCTCACCTTCCTACCAGACATCAGTGTCAAATATGGTAATCCCCGAGAAAGCTATTTTAAGATTGCAAGTGCAGTAGTATGACAGTATCACATTGAGAAAACTAGTCTAAAACCAATCTTGCCCTTTTCTTCTCTCCTAGACCTCCAGGACTCTGATCCCCTGAATTTTTGCCAAGATTCACAATTCATCCATATAAATATACATGCTATAAAGCATTACCATTGCTTTTGCAGCTATTTCCTTTGAAATATCTAACTATAAATTTCTTTAAAATGTTCAGGCCATCAGAAGCACTAATATCATCCAATAAAAAATAAGTTCTCCATCAACCTGGTAGAAGTGTATGATTTATTGATGAAATTGCAGGCTTTCAATTATTTACCTTTTTCTTGTTTATTTACATCTCCTATGCATTTGTTATTTATTGATGAGTAAATGAAAGAACCGGCATTGTTAACTTTGTCATACACTGTTTGCCTTGGAAGAAGACAGAGTTTTTGTTTCATCATCAACAATGCAAACAAATAATTTATCTTAATGAAAGCTAATAATTATGAATACCTACTGTGTGCAACTATTCAAGTTTATTAAAACAGGATATTTTCTAAGCTCATCAGAGGTTGAGATAGGCACTTTTTCAATAGCTTATACAGCAGATCATCCAGATACTTTAACTAAATTACCTGTTTGTTCCTCAATAGCACTGTTAAATACTCTCTGCTCCCACTTCTGATGAAGAGTTTAAGTTCAGAGCTATTAAGTAACTCACCCAACGTTATGACTCCAGAGTCTTTATTTTGAACCACTACCCTGTGGTTTGCATGGAATTAATGTTATAGGGACACTTTCCATGTGTCTGTTGCTTTCTTTCTATTTCATGATGTGTGTTTTCTCCAGCATAGAGCACACATAGTAGTTACTCAGTAAATGATTTTTGAATGAATGTATTAAACATTTATGAGGCAGTCTTTGTGTCCAAGGTGAGGGCCAAATTAGGAAACAGAAAAGGCATGATCACTCCTTTGAGCTAGGGAATTGTCCTAGGAGCACGTTGAAAGGAAAATGGAATACCAGAGAGGAAGAAAAAGCTTCCCATAACTTTTACAACCTATGTGCTGACAGTTACCCCCAAAACAAAATAGAGTTTGTTCTTGATAACTCAAGATCAACACAGATATATGTCCTTTCATTCAATCAGCACACATTTTGAGTTGCGAGAGATGAGTCAGAGTCAGCCAAGAGAGGCAGGGGAAGTCTAAGGAGAGGTTAGAAGCATCAGTGAATTCGGACTTTCTTATCACAGGATGGTTTTGCAAGTGATGGAAAGAAACATGAAGGATGAGATGACAGATATAATCAAGAAGATGTTATTTGTGGTTGGTAAAGAATTTGGAATATACTCTGGAGATAGAGCATTCCAAGAGAGAAATGACAAGCCCACAATCAGATGTGTGAATAATCACTAAGACTAGGAGTATCTTAGTGATTAAAATGGTTTAGATAAGAGGTGATGGCTTGGGATGAAGGCAGCAGCATCACTGGAAATGGAGAGAAATGGTGAGCATAAAAGACATGAATATATATTTTATTTTTTAAAAAATGTCTTATGCATAGAGATGGAGAAGAAGGAAATGGTTTATCAAACAGCAAGCTATACCCCCCAACATAAGGAGGAATCATGGTTTAGTAGCAGAATACTTGTTTAGCAGAATAGCCTGGTTTCAAATTTAATTTTTTCGTCTTTCTTATTCCCTTATGAATTGTCCCTACTCTTTTCTTGGTAGCATAAGGCAACATGAATTTCAGGCTCTAAAATTCAAAATTCAGAAAGGTCAAAGAAATATCACTAACTAGAGCTTCAGTAAGTTTTAAACTCCTACTAAACACATTTAATTTAATATTAATAAGGTGGTGGTACGGAAATTAAATCCTCCATGATTGTCAGGAAAAGTACCTATTGAGGTATAAATATATGAAAAGACAAATCTACTTGCAATGTAATTAATTCAAATCTGCAGAACCAATAAGTGTGTGACGACGTTCCTATTATTACATTCCACTTGTGAGGAATGCTCAGGAATTTAATTAACATTTACTCATACAACTAAAGAAAATGAGATATTAAGCATGCTATCTAATTAACTAGCTATAGATTTCTTGTTAAACAAATATTAAATGTATAAACACTTGAAACAGACTGAAAATGTGGTCCTAACTAGATATCCATTTACTCATGAGTCTTTAAAAAAAATAGTAGTTAATTTCAAGAACTAAAAATACACAGAGGTTTTCAGTGAAGTCTACACTTTATCCATGTGATTATTTTATTGTTTTAGTTCATTTAGACCTTTGTCTCTGTCTCTCTGTCCAAAGCTAGTCTAGATTTTGAACTACAAGATTACATGCATTACCCAAGCAAATCATCACTATGCTCTGATCAGTTATATTAGGGTGGAAATATCCCCACTTTACAGATAGGGCCACTGAAATGTGGACATTGTCAATTTGCCCAGTGTCACACAGTAAGGAAGTGTAATTTGCTTTCTTATTGGACCATTGTTAGGTAGTCTCTGCCCCTACAAAGTAGCCATAAACCATTGATGTAAATAGTATGTCACTCCTCTATTTAAAACTCTCCAATGTTTTCCCATACCAAGAAAAGCAATTATTTTAGTGTTTAAAGCTCTTCATGATGTGTCTATGCTCATCTTCCCACCAATCTTAGAACTATAGATGAATGTGTCAAAATGAACTCCACTGTTACGGATTACTATAATTCATGAGTAAAAAACATAAAAGTAGCATCTCTGCCACACTAGAAGTTCCCACTTTACCCCAATAATTCCAGTTTGCCTATTTTTCTATCTGGGTGTTGGTGGTGCATAACTATAATCCCAGTAGTTCAGGAAGCTGAGGCAGGAGAATTTTCAGTTTGAGGCCACTGTCATAACTTAGCAAAACCCTACATTTTTGAAATTTTATGTTGATCAATACAACATAACACAAGATAATAATAGATCTTCTTTTTGCTTAAATTTTCTTTGTTCATAACATAACCCCTGATGCCTATTAATGACAAAATAAATATATCTTGAATCAAGTTTACTGTGTAGTCTCCAAAAATATCTTAGATACATACCATACTTATCATCTAACTTTTAAAAATTTTTTTATATTTCTGTAGTTCAAGAGAATTCCAATTTATCAGATTAATTCAAATATTTTCTGAGATAATTTAAAAAGAAATTTAGTGAATCTAAAAATCATTTCTCTACATTCCACTAAGTTTTCCACTCTGGAAATAAATACCATCCTTTTAGGATAGACTGCTATATCTTTCATTAAAATGGGAATTGAGATATGTAATCACGAAGGACACTTCCAAGGAATGCATAGGGGCTTCATGAACCATTTTGTAGCTCCACGGATAGTTCTAGAATATTATCTAATTTTTTTATCCATTATCATATTAATATTTTTTTCTCTCTTATAGAATGGAGGTGATTAATTCTCTATGACAAAAAAATGCAAATATTATGGGAATACAATGTTTTCTTTTGTATCTCATTTCTTTGCTAATTATCTTGGTATGATAAGGATGGATAGCAGCAGAGTGGTAAACAGGGCTTAGTAAAAGGTATCCTAGATGTTAAGAAAGCAAAATCATTGTCATAAAAGGAATTCCTGATGTAACCACATGGAAGGAGGACATAGTAGGGATAATGACTGTTCCTATCATCTGAAAGATGGGCTTGGTTAAGGAAGTTGTTTTTGTTTGTTTGGTTTTGGTTTTCTGCTTATTCCAAGAGAGTTGAGCAAGCACAATGAGACCTCAGAAGGTATGTGGAGAGTCTTAATTAAATAAAATAAGCATGCATGTTGGTGTATAATATTTTAAATATAAAAATAAATGATACTAGTAAGAACTTACATAATACAGACTACAAGAAAAAAAAAACAAAACAAAAATACAGGTCCACCATCTTCTGAAAGCATAGAAAATACACAGATGGAAATATAAAAATAATTTATAATCATATTGGAGAGTGAACCATGGGAAAGAAGATCAGAATATTAATATAAACTTCATTTTAAGTAATTATAACATGTAGGACCACAGGCAGATGAAATGGGAGAAAAACCAAGTTTTAGTGAGCTTCATATATTCAAGTGAATACTGAATGGTATTTCCTAGGACACTGTGAAAATATCTGAAACTAAAGTGAAATAGAATCCCCACAAAGTTCCACTCGGTCCTGGTGTTCAATGAAGCTACAATAATAATTTATTTTACTTGGAGAAATGATGAGTACTTGATATTTACTCTCTAAAGTTTAGCAAACAAATTCGAATATGAACATATCCATAGAAGGAGATAAATTAGGCATAGAATGATGATATGACAAAAGTTTAATTGATACACATAGGTGAGAGTATATGAAGATTCACTGCATTATTCTCCCAAATTTTCTCTTCCAAAAGTTTCTTTAAAATTTCTTTGAAATAACAAATTCATAAAAAAGAGTGGGTTCAGTGATGATCTTCCTAACTAGTTAAGAGAAGATGAGCATTTGTTAATTGTCAATATTTTTAATAAAATAAAAGTAAACCTATTTTTATAATTAAATTTGTTTGCTCTCAGGAATCATTAGGTAAATTTCTTTTCTTCTCTCAAAAACAGGATTTTTGCTTTAGTTCCACATGTACATTTTCCAAACTCTTTGCAATATCTATACTTCAGAATATTCAATCATATTTCCTTTTTTTAGCAAAATATTTAAATAATGAATGATGTCAATATTGGCTGAAAAAGCATAAAACTTTGATCAACTCAGAGTTTCATCCTTGAAAATAAAACTATGGAAAAGAAAAGAGGAATGACATCATTTGTTCTAACCACACATTGGGGGAGAGTTGGTTGTACTTAGTATAATTCCAGTGAGAATCAATAGCCTCTGAGAAGCTAAAGTACAAACAACAACAACAGCAGCAACAACAACAACAAAAACCCAGGCAAAGACAGTAAAGGAGGATTAAATCCAGATTTTTCTATCTTCAGTTGTGTGATGAATGTCTTCTTTCCTTTTCTCCTTGATTAGCTGGAACCTTCTTCAGAATCACCATTTTTATGCATTTTAAGATTGGGCATGAGAGAAACCTGTAAGAATTTTTTCTTCATTTTTTAAAATAATCCTTTTATTTTAGAATACTTTTAGACATAGATTAACAACAAAGATACTATAGAAACTTTCCTTGTATTTCTCGCCTGAATTTCCCAACATTATCATCTTATGTAATGGTACACATGTCATCTGAGTATCTGGTGCAATACTTTGAAGTAATCTGAAAACTACTCAATTACAGTCTTTTATGTATTTATTTTTTCTAGTCAGAATCTCTTCTTCACATTCAAGATGCCACATTATTCTTAGTTGTATCTCTTTGTCTCCTCCAATCTGTGATGGTTTCTCAATGTTCTTGGTTTTCATGAACTTAGCAGTTTTTTGGAATGGTAGTCAGGTGTTTTGGACAAAATCGCTCAAATTGGGTTGCTAATGTCTCCACCATTAATTTATCATTTCATCATTATTTGACTGGGATTGTGATTTTTAGCATAAGAACCACTGAGGCAAGTTGTTTTTCTTATCATATTTCAGCAGGGTATATGCTGTTCATATGATTTACCACTGATGTCCTCAGCCTTTACAACTTGGTTAAGGTGGTTTGACAGGCTTTTTGTATTACCAAGTCTTTGTTTTCCCCTTTTAATTCTATGTACTTCGTAAGTTAGTCACTGATTCCACACCACATTCAGGTGGATGTAAATTAAACTCTCTTACTAGAAAGGAAAACATCTCAACATATTATCAGAATTTCTTGGTAAGAATACTTGCCTATTTCTCTAATTTATTCATTTGTTTATTTAGTTAGTTTTTATCAGTATTCACACATGAGTATGTATTTAATTTTGGAAGTTATAGTACAACAGTACCTTGACTTATTTTATTTCTTGAAGTCTTCAAAAATTCACCATTGCCAACTTTTTCAGGTAGTGTTCCTCTATCTTTTTGAAAAGTATCAATCTTCTGGTGGTGTTGTTATTTTGACATTCATTGCTTTCTAGTTGTACAAGATTTTCCCGATTTATCCTACATCTTTCTTGTTGCCATTCTAGAATCAGTCATTTTTCTAAGGACCACTTATTGTTCTTTTATTTCAGCATAGTTCACTTAGTTTTGAAGGCTAAAATGAATCAGTGGCCATTATTCTCTGAAATGAATTTAGTCATATATAGTGATGAACAGATAGAAGTGGCAGAGAGTTCCAGGTTATCTTTGCTCTCTTCTGTTCTGCTTTCCTTCCTGATGCAGTATCCTGTTGAAAGTAGTTGCAGCAGGTCAACTGCCAGATACTTGTTTGTAGACTCACAGAGCCAACAAGATCCAACTAATATTCCAATAAGCTTTCTCTTTGCTATCCAAGAAGTCTGACATAGCTAACAACAGATTCTCTGAGACTCTAAGTTCCTTTCTGGATGTTCACTTTCCCAGTTTCTTTCAAAACTGTAGTATCCCATTCCTACAGTAAACCCCTTACTCCATAATATACACAGTGACCCTTCACCTTTGAGAATTTAATTTTCTTGCAGGAGATACCTGATCATTTCCCAAACCAATACTTACAACCTTTTCTTGTTTCCACATATATACATAGGCCCATTCTTTAGGATAGTGAGGTAGAGTTATATCTAAAGTTGTTGATTTGATATAACTAGAACTAAAAAGTATTGATCACCCTGCTGCCAATACAATATTGAATACTGGTAGTACTTATCATATGGTGAGAAAATGGATACTTACAGTGCTATCTGTAGTCACCTGCATTTGAATTCCCATAGAATATTTTAGTGGTACTAAGTAGCATAATAGGACTGGTTGATGCCTTCTATGTGTGCTGGAAAACTTGGAACAAGAAAATGATGACCTCAGGACTTTATGTTGCCAGATTAATACCTAGAAAAGGAAAAAGAAAGTTTCCATATCTTCTATAAATGTGACTCTAATCTTCTATAGCAAACAGCTTATGAATTCAACAAGTTCAACCCAAATTCTAATCCTTTGAGGAGCTGATTTATAACATTAATTGAAATTGCAACATTGCATTGCAGGATCTCTTATGCCAAATTCATCATATTTATTGTCAAGTATTGAGACCCTCTACATAGGAATGGGTAATAATGTGAAATTTCAAAGAAACTGAGTACCCTTCACTTCAAGTTCTGTTTAGTGCTTCCTCATCTAAGAAAGTTAACATGAACTTTCCTGAAGAAATGACTTAATTTTCTTGCAAGAAATACCTGATCATTTCCCAAACCAATACTTACAAACTTTTCTTGTTTTCAAGTATATTAATAGGTCCAATCTTCAGCAATCCCGAAGGGGTCATGAACAAAATATAAACCATATCTACCAAAGTAACCTTATAATTTTGCATAGTCATAAGCAAAGAAAATTGGGGACTATGGATGGAAATAGAATATAAGAGTAGAATATCAGGGTAGATATAATGATGGATTAATTTTAATCCATTGATATGGGTCTTTTGAGAATATATTCTAGATTGACTGATATAGTTGGATTGTCTGGGAAGTGATCTAATATTTTAATTAGAACGAATTTGGATGATTGCTGGACCACTGGCCATGAAGATATCCTATATTGATTTCAGTTGAGATTCTTTGACTCCATTGACATATTGTAGAAAATTATTAGTCTAGACAGATCAGAATTCTAGGGAATATTTATGTGTGACCCACTTGTCCATCTCTGAACTATGTCCTCTGGGAGGTTCCAGGAAATACTCCTTGCACTAGGATTGGGAAACACATTAGTGAGAGAAACAATACCATTCTTGAGAAACTCCCTAAGACCTCTTCTTTCTAGGCCATAAATAAAAACTGGAAATACTGCCACTGAATTGGCTACATGAATCCAGTGATTGTGATGGGGACTCAGAGTGACAATAAGAGTGACCCCTACATAGCAGAAACAAGGTTAATATAATTGTCATAGTGAGTAGCAGAGCAGCCCAAAGACTGGTGAACAGAAGTTTGAATTAATTAACTGCCAAAAAAAGTCACAACTTCCCTAATAATTTCCTGATTTTAATCAGTTCACAAATCCAGAGACCTTTGATAGAAGAAGAGGAAGATAAATCATCTTACTACCAAAAATATATACTGAAAGTATTACTTCTAGTTTTAATAACAGTGTCCTGTGACTAATTCCAAAGTCGAGTTTTCATTAGGGAAAAGACAATAACATGATTTTTCAGAGATTTTTATTATTCTTGATTATTACTCAATACTAGAAACACAAACTAACACTATGGTCTTAGTTCAGTTCTGGTGTGTCCCAGAACTCCTTCCATAGGTATTTTTTTTTCAGTTCTGAGATGATAGTTGAAATATAACTGGCATTATCTGCACATTGATGTCTCTGGAATGCAGAATACCATGGTTAGAAAAGAGCTACTTTTTTTTTTTTACCTTCACAGTAAAGCAGAAACAGACTTGCATTTCTGAAGTGATTGAAGATATTGAAAACACAAAAAATAAATTTTAAAAAAGTTCAAAAGTGCAGGTAAAGTGATTCCCACTGCATCTATTCAATGCCCACATTTGACTCATCCAGAACACAGAGGGATCTGAGAAACTAACAAAGGATGATCCCAAACCTTATCAAGTGGGTACTCCAATTGTAGCTGTGGATTCTTTGCTGGAGTCCTTGTCACCCTAACTCTTAATATTTTGACCACAGTGCTATTCTTTGTCTTTATAATATCAACCTCTCATTTCTCATTTTTATTTTTACCATCTATTTACTGTTCATAGAATGCTATCTTTTCACATGCTATAGAGTTATCAGCATAAAAGTCCTTCTCAGTCACACCTCTGTACCATCCACTATAACACAGTAGCCTGCTATCCTATGTTGGGATGCTAGGTTGTCTTACTCGTTGCTGCACACTCTTCCACACTCTTCTTATCCCTGTATTTCTGTTTCTGAGCTCAAGATTCTTGTTCACACTGAATTCTGTCACAGACAATGCCATGCAATATCATCTGAACCTCAGACCAATCCTCTTTGGTAAGCGTCACTAGTCCCCCTTTACTGGCAAGGATACTTCAGTGCCAAGAATTTAAATGACCTGAATGAAAGTGACAGCTAGTACCAACAGATGCTGACTTGTCTGATGTCAAGGGTTTGCACCCACACCCCACTTCCCTTTTATTAATTTTGGTAAGTCATCCAAACTTTAGACTCATAAAATACTTCTTGCAAATATTTTTCCCTTGTACTATCATGTTTTAGTTTGAAAATTAGGCTGAATATTGAAAGGATTAAATCCTTGATTTAAACAACATTGAACAGAATGGAAAAAGAAGAAAGAATAGAATTTCAGTTTTTCTCACTGCTGAAACCATCATTTTTGAAGAGAGAATAAATCTATATGTAAGAATTGTGGAAAAACTAGATGTTTAATCCATGTGTCCTTGGCCACCAGACTCTAGTCAAAAACCTGAATCATACTGAGTTAAGACTCTTGACTCTTCCTATCTTACAGCTTCAAATCCAGTTGGACATGGTAAAGTGAGGGGTCTTAGGAACTGCCTCTTTCTTGCCAGCAAGAGAGAGAACATCACCGGCTCTTTCCTCATCTGAAGGTAGGATTGAATGAAAAATATACCTTGTCAGAAAAATAGTTCTGAAATATGAAATTTAAAAAAAATTTCTAAAGTGAGATATATCTCCCCATGATGGATTCACCAAAGAATCATAGTACACACCCAACCACACTCCATCCACTTCTATTGCCCCCTGCTCTGCCCACCTTGAACTTTTAATCACTTTCTTGGGAATAATAACCTCCCAACAACAGACAAACACACACATACACACACACACACATACAGCCATGCACACACATAGATATCTATTGTGACATGGAGGTGAGGTTCTTTGTTCAGGGTAATAACCAAAATGGTAGAGATACTGAAGAGTCAAAGAGGGAAGGTTTTTCCATCAATATTAAGTGTTCTGGACTCTTAATTGCATTCAGTTTGAACCCACTGATATTTGTGCCCTTACTTAGTCAATGTGTCTTGGAACCATCCATACTGCACCAAAATTACTGATGTTGTTTTCATTTTTCATGGATATATGTCCCCCTTTGTTCAGTATGAATGAAGCATCTACTATGTAAGCCTTAGCTGTGCTACGTGTTCGTATTCATGGTCTCATTTAACTATGGCATTTTATCACTAGAATGTACATGTTACTTTAGTTATCACTATTTTGATTATGTTTGTACTTTCAGCCAAATATACTGAACACCTTACTCAGGGATGATTATTGAGTAACAGTTAGAAAGGAAATTCTAAGTCTGATCTGTTTGTACTTATAATTATTGCCTTTCTTTCCTGTGACTATACTTGATCCCCTGAGGGATAATTAATAATTCCCTCCTCACAGCTGCTTTAATTCCTTTACACACATCTGCCTTAACAATGTTATTATGTAGATCCCCTACTAGCCTGAGAGTTCTAGCAGATTACTTGCTCACTCCTATATATTCAGCACCTAATGAGATGTCTGAAAGAGTGACTAGAGTGAGTAGTAAAACCTTGTATTTATTTGGAAGAATTACATATAAAGAATATGTAGTGCTCAGATGTCTAGAGATGACATAAGAGTGATTAATCTTCACTTGTTGTGGGACAACTGAGAAAGCTTTTCAAAGCAGGTGGCATTGGAAATGAGCCTTGAAGAATGGATAATGGCAATAACAACAATCTGCAATACTCAGGGAGGTGAAAAAGGTGGGGAAATGAAATAGAGGTAGACTAAGTCTTTTAAAGCACATTTCAGTTCCCTTGTAAACCAATGAACAAAAATATTTTCACAATGCTGAATTTACCAATGTATTTGTCACTTAACATCAGGACTTTGCACATTAGTGTTTACAAAGTGAAATGTTGAAAATCAGAGAGCTGTCAGGAGTGAGGCAGAGAAACAGTGACATCTCTCCTGACCCAGCCTAAACTAGAACACACAGATGGAGAAAAGGACATGCCAATTGTTGGCTCGAATGGTGTGCAATGAACCAGAGAAGACGATCCAATGCGACAGCTTGGAATGTGTCGGAGTGGATAAGGGACAGAGGTCAAAGGTGGCCATAGAGTGCCTCACCAGTTGACAGTTCTAGAGAGAAGGTCTCCAGCAGGGAGTCCCAGGAGATGCAGAGAAAGCATGGGCTCTGCAGGGTAGTCTGTGCCTGCCTCAGGCAGATGGGAGGCCAAGCAGTGGATTCCCAAAAGTGCTTAATATCTTTGCTTTAGGGCATAACACATTCATGTTAAGACTTTTCTTTTGAAAGAAGCGGAGATATCAGGTGCTTTAAATTAGCTAAATGTATTTACATTTCCAAACTATGAAACAAGAATCTTTACTGGAAATCCTAGTGTTTTTCAGTTGCACTTTAAAAAGTTGTTGATCGTTTCAAATACTAATCATCTTACCTTCTACAACCTAAGTAGCTTATAAAAAAAATGCTAGTGGAGGAGGAAATGGAATTTTTAGCAAATTCTGGGGGCAGCAAGTGGTGAATACTTCTATTTGAATGCTATCACAGCAACCGTCTACTTTTGGCTCCTGTTCAATGATTTGTCTTCAACTTTGTGCTCGCACTGAAGTGAAAAATGCTTCCTTCCTTCTCTCCAGCATCCACAGGAACTGTGATTCCTTCCACCTCACTCAAATGCTTCAGAATTTAGGAAAGCATTCCTTTTGCTGTGAATAAGTGAAGAACATAAAGTAAAGCAAAAAACAAGACAACAAGCAAACAAAAACACAAAAGGAGAGTAGAGTGGAATATGCATCCTCACACAGGAGGCCTGAACGCTGAATCAGGAGGCTGTGTGCTTCAAGCTCACACAGATTCTAAATTACAGGTGCAGATGCTGTCAGAGGCTGCCCTTCCTTTGCAATTCAGTTCAGTCATAGTAACAGTCACTTCAGAAGAGTTTGTGTTGGTGGTTTCTATTTTAGTAGAACGTATTTTTTGCTTGCCTCACTGTTTAAAAGAGGGAGGAAGGAGAGCAAAGAGTCAATCTGAAGATTAACTCTTGGATGCCTATTGTTATGGAAATGTTCTCAAATCCTTTTGAATTCAATCTTCCATAATGTTAACACAGGAGAGTCATCTAGAGTGTCTCTGCTGATTAATTAATATCGTAAAATGCAATATAGAACATTTATGAATTTGGGAAGGGACTCAATACATACATGTATGTTTCAATTTAAAGTTATAGACAACTTTACAAAGTTTTGTGGGCTAACTTTTTCACCCTTCATGTCAGGTCATTTGGTTTACTAATCATCTGTTTATGGATTAAAATAGAATGCAGAAATTTTTCTTTAAGCAATTACTATGTTGAATCTGAGATACTTTTGTGAACTAATAGCCTTAAATTAAAAGTTCCAAGCTCTCAAAGGATGGACTTGGGGTTTATCATGATGTGTAGCTAAAAATTAAAAAAAAAATGATCACAAGACTAGCATTTGTGGAAGCTGGGAGACAGGGAGGAGAAGGGTGGAGGACCACTGAACTCTTGCTTTGATTGATGTCTCCTGTGCTCTCACCATGTTACTTTTCCTCATTCTCACGATGGCTCTTTTTTAATATATTTCTTATATATGAAGATTCTGAACCATGGTACTTCAAATCGTTGGCAGAGGAAGAACACACAATTATACAGCAAAAGAAAAAAAACAAAAAAACAAGAAAACAAAAACATAGAAGTAGACTGGAATATGCATCCTCACACAAGGAGGCCTTAACCCTGAGTCAGGAGGCTATGTGCTTCAAGCTCACACAGCTACTAAAATTAATGGTGCAGACAGTAATTTGCTAATGAATACACACAGAGTTTGCAGGTAACTAGAATTCAATCCCCCCTTTTATGGTCCCATAAGTAATCATCATGTGACTATTGATGTCTGCCATTTCTGTAGTCATTGGAAAAGTACTTGGGATGGAGAATTGGTCCCCAATTTCAAGAATCTCAGTATTTAGCAGAGCTGAAAAAGCAGCATGATGTTCACAGCATGTGTTCACACACGCCTTTCTTATTGGGTCTCAACAAAGAAAGTTCAATGAAAAATCAGATAATATAATGATTTTGTGGAGGGAATACAGGAAGAGGAAACGGATTTGGGAAGGAATGACGTGAAAAGAAAGCATTGCAAAGGACAGAAAAGATAGTCTTCTGTCTTGGCTGTGGAATAAATATTTGTATGAATTTTCTAGCCCTGTAGAGAAGGCTTTAGAGTTCTTTTTCTCACTTCTGTTGGCATCTCTTCTTTCTCATTCTGCCAAACTCTAACATAGTAATTAAGCCCACAGAGCCCTTCCGTGTGTTACATATGCAGCCCTTCCAATAGAGAGTAAAGCAAGCTGCATACCAGGGAGCCCATAGTTCATAACTCAAGGAAACATGTTTCTGTTGTGTTGTCTTGTGCTGGCCACAGACAGGAGTGTGCATTTCCTTTTTTACATTTGCTGGAACAGTGTAAGCCCTAGTGTATAATGGATTATGTTACATATATCAAATTACGAAATGCACAATTCTTTTTAAATTTCTCTAAAGGGTGCCCTCTCATCATTTTTTATGCATTCTAGGGTTATGCTAGATATAAATTTATCATTTGAAATTCAAATGGTTATAGTTACAAAGCTGCTGACTCGTAAAAATAGGAAATCTAGCATATATCAGGATCTAAACGCAATGCATGATTTGCTGAACTTTTATGATAATTTCAATAAATTATTGAATTAGCTTACAAATATGCTTGAAAAATGTTGAAATGGGGATAGCAGTACATAACACTTGTTTTTGGTCTTTTGCCCTACTTGAAAAATAAATTTCCGCTGATAAGCAAGTTTTTGAGACAGAGACAGTCATCAACGAACAAAAAAACTGATTATTTAAATTTTTGCAAGGTCTACTGAAATAACTAACTTATATGCTTGTTACCAATCTGGCTTTTACTCCTTTTCAATATTCGAAATGTGTATTGACCAGCATTTTTCTATGAGAAATATGTAAGGTTAAATCTAAATTTTATGCAAAAGTGGCTCAGATTGATAGACTTTTAAAGGACTTCATTTTGACCATTAGAGATTGGAATTGGAATAAGACCCAGAATTTTCAGTGAGAACTGAGATAGAAATGTATATCAAAAACTAGTTAATATTTAGCCTACATCTGCACCATCATTGATTCTATTTATGTAAATATGGTCTAATTGAATCATCAAACAAAATTGAGTTGAATCTATCTGTTCCCTCTCATCTATATATCTGAGCAATTTGCTAGAGGTTGCTATCAATTTGAAGTGTAGATTACACAAGTTCTCAGATTGACCCCCCCAACCTTATCATTTATCCCCCACCAGGCTTTAAAAGAGATAGAGTTAATTCAGCATATCAAAATTGGGAACTACATTTTTCCTTTGTCTATAGTCTTGAACTTAATAGACAAATTTTAATATCCACACCATTGAATAGGTATCTTCCTTGTATCTTTTAGTTAATGCATTTCTTCTTTCACCAATATAATACCTCCCAAAACAAACTTCCTGATAGGTGCTTCTCTATTCAAGGAACTTTATTCAGAGGTAGACGTCCTTAGAAAACCAAAACCATGCCTTACCCCCACTAGTATTTGCCATGCATAAAGAGTGAGCATCCTTCTAATCAAATTTATCTCTTTACAAATGCAGCTAATCATAACAGGTAAATGAGCAATATAGAAACATTTATCTAAATTAAGTGGAAAGTTATGTTATATCAGAAGGAAAAAAATGCCATAGTCGAGGGCAAGGATTATTTAAAGCATTATTTAATGTTATAGGGTAATAGGTTTATTTAAATAAGTTCAAATTTGTTGACAGAGCCCTTGACACAAATGGAAATAGTAGATAGAGCTTTTCCATCCATTTTCTTAGGCAATCCTCTCAGTAAGTCTGTGAGATAGGCAAGGAATTATTATTTAGTTGTATTTATTTGAAAACATTTAAGGTCAGGAATTTCCCCAAACTCACCATTAGCAAATGAAAATAGAGATGCCCATTTGAATATGAATTTAAAATAAGCAATGAATAATAACTTCTCAAAAGCATGTCCCATGCCAAATTTTGAACATTGATTTTATATATGTATATCTTTTGATTTCAAACCCAGAATACTTTCTACCAGTCCACACTGGCTTTTAGTTATGTCAGGTGTTTATCCTCCCCTGCTGTTAACTAATGTAGTTAATTGACATAATGTAGGATTTGACTAGATGGCATATTAATCACATTTCACACATTTTATTTTTTTAAAAGATTATTTTCAGTGAAACATTAAAAATGCTGTTCATAGCACACAATTTTGATTGTGGAATACAGGCTCCTATTCACATTGAATATAGGCTTCTCATTTTTTCCCATGTCATTTGCTTTAATATAAAGCTGTACACATTGAATCCTATAAATGTACCTTGATGAGAAAGATCAGCTTTAGAGAGAAAGCAGTATTGTTTAGTGATTGAGATTATGACAAAGGAGTCAGATTAATTGCCAAGCCTGCCTTCCTTTGATTTCTTATTATGTACATTTGGCAATTTTATTTTTTTTTTAGCTTCTCTAAGCCTTATATGTTTCGAGTATAAAATAGACATAAAAACAATACTCAATACAGATTATTTCTTACAATCCTTACAACAATCCTAAAGGCAAAGTTCCTGGTATACAGGGAGCACCTGAATATTATTACAACTGCCTGTATTTTGTAGAGTAGGTTTATTCTTTTTCTGGAACTCCTGTTAAATTCACTCTGCAACATTTTATGTATTTATTTATCTTTTCACTTTATTAGGGTATTTTCCTCCTGGATTCATTAATTTTTTGGAGTACTTCCTCCATTCTGAATTCTGCTTATTTTTAATGCTATTGAGAATAGCCAGATAGACTAAACAGAGCTTTGTGTTTGGGAGCAGGAAAAAATAACATTTTTTTTATGTCCTAAGTTTACTACTCATTATGCATGGCCTTGGAACATTTATCTAAGTCCTCATTCCTATTTTGCAGGTAGAGAAACTGCACATTATCTTGAAGAACTGATGTGAATAGTGAGGGTAAATTATCTCACACATGGAGAGCGCTCAATAACAGGTAATATACCACTGACAGAGAAGACAGGTACGCTTTAAAGGAAAGATTCAAGATCACAACCCTTCCAAATTTCTTGGCCCTCTCCATCACTAGCAGCCACTCATAAGCTTTGTTGGGTAGGTATCAAATATGCTAATGTATCCTAAGCACCAAACACACAAAAGAGATATACAAATGTCAGTCCCACCCCTACCCTTTCCTTCCAACTCTGGATGCTTTTTCAAATCTTACCTAGATCAGTCTGCATGGAATTATTTTCCCCTGGAGTGTGCATACATCTAAATCTAAGAAAAGGTTTCACATTTAGAATGTGTCGCAGCACATTGTGTTTTCAAGAAGCAGAGGCAAAAAAAACCAGAAGTACTGTGGAAGCCTAAGGTGTGGCTGTGACAACAATCACTCCTGCAGTGGCATTCAGACCTAGAAAGTGCTTGTCAAGATCAAAATGCTAATCACAGCTTGCTGGGAAATGTAGTTGTTCCCAGCTGCAGCCAAGCAGCAGGTTGCTGGAAGTAGCACCACCGTATATTAGCACCTACTCTTAACTAGTTTGTCTGTGCAGGAGATCAGAAAATGGTCAGAAATAAAACCAAGGAAGCAGACATTGCGTAAACATGGGAATTACCACAATTAGCCTTAGAATGTCAATTTTTAGAAGATATTCCAGTGTAATGGAAAGAAGGAGAAAGAGCCAGGCGGAATGGAGTTCAAACCTCAATAAGAAGAGTTTTGCCTCTGTGAGTCTCAGTAACTTCTATAAAATGGAGATCTTAACATCTGTAGCAAATATTTAAAACAACAAATGCATGCATATTGAAGATTTTACTGCTGTATAACAAACTGTTCAGATATTAGCAGTTTAAAACTACAACCATTTGTTCTTTCATATAGTCAGCTCCAATGATGCTGCTTGTTTTTGTCAGCTTTTTTGCTGTTGTGACTAAAGGACTTGATTAGCACAATTATAGAGGAGGAAGAGTTTATTTGAGGGCTCACGGGTTTCAGAGGTCTTAGTCCATAGAGGGCCAACTCCATTCTTCAGGGCTTGAGGTAAGGCTGAATGTCATGGCAGGATAGAGTGACAGAGGGAAGCAGCTCATATCACAGTGATCAGAGAGCAGAAAGAGAGACTCCACTCTCCAGATACAAATACATACACTAAAGCCATGCCCTAATTCCCACCTCCTCCAGCCACACTCTACCACTTCAGTTACCACTCGGTTAATCTCTAGCAGGGAATTAAATAACTGATTGGGTTAAGACTCTTACAACCCAATTATTTCTCCTCTGAACCTTCTTGCATTGTCTCATGTAATGCCCAAGCTCACAAGACCACCAGAGACCACCAGGAGTCCAATTTCGATGTAATCACAAAAGGGTCTTTATTTCAAGCTCGAGCAGGGTTTGCACACCTTCGTCCACGCAGCGGGTAGTGAGGTGCGGCCCCGAGTCTAGGGGGGCAGGGATTTTTATGGATCACAATTGCAAGCAAGGGAGTACATGCTTTGGTGTTACATGATTGGGTAAGGGAAAGGCGCGGAGGGGGATAGTGGTCTTGTGGCTACAGGATTGGGTAAGGGTGAGTGTGGTCAGTATGAGGTCAGTTGACCTTTAGGCTGATAGGTTTGGTTATGGTGGGCCCAATGCTTAATTTCCTGATTGGTTGGCCCAGATTGCAAAACGACTCACTGGCGCCAGAGCAGTGTGCCATTAAGTGTGTTGCAATTTTTCAGGATCTGGGTGGGGACTGCTGGGTTGAGGACAAAGGCTCAGAGTCACAAAATGGCATCAGTCTTGTCCTCTCACTCTCAAGTACGATTTTGGGGGACACCTCACATCCAAACCATAACACTGCTTTTCCTTGAAATACATAACAACATCAAAAGCATTGTCAAGATACGTGTCCTTGGTATGGCTATCAGGAGAGGTTCTTTTCCATTCCCATAACTCTTCCATAATGGAAAACATGTTGTATACCCTTCCACCTAGGTCTGAATCTTAAAATTGCCATGTTTAATAAATGTCACTATTTGTATGGATAAGAAAACCTGTGTTGGTAGGTGAAAATTTACTTGTAGATTAAAAACAATAAATAAATGCCAAAAACATTAAATTAAAAAGGGAATTATTAAGGTCAAGGGATGTAGGTTATCTATAGGTATATTTTAGTAAATAAGTATTTGTAAAATATATACTTTTAATTGGAGATCTCAAAGGAGATTAATGGAATATCCAAAAATATGATTTGTATGTATGTATTTGTATGCATGTGTGTATGATTTTATGGGCATGTGAGAAGTAGTTAGCAAAGAATTGTATAACTACATGCAAATCATATTTAAGAGGATATAGTGGACTTTTATAATAAAGGTAGATGATCAATATGAAGCATAACTTTTTTTCTCTAAAAATACCAGAAAATGAGGAACTTGTTTCCTTTTAGATGATTTAGATGCAAACACCATTTTTGGAGACAAATGAAAAAAGAAACTTGAAGTCATTTCAATACTTTCCAGAATTTGCATAGTAATCACATGATATGCTTCTTTGGAATGCTCATTTTATGAACTTCAAGTATCTGTTATCTTTACAATGTCTTTATTGAAAACTCCATAGATATTCTGATGTTCTTCAATGTATGCTAATGACTTGTCTATAGAGAATTCGTCAAAACTAAACTGACAAATCATACTTTTGTTTATTTGATAGATATTTATCTCCTAGTATGTTTGTGGAATGGCACCAGAAACTGTGGCAACACCAAAAAAAAATTGTATAAGATGTCGCTATGACCTTTAGAAGCTTATAAGTGCCCATAGGTAAAAGTAGGTTACTTATTGGTGTTGTAAGGCTTAATATCATATTAACCTAGTCAATAGAGGCATTCATTAACTTACATAAGTTAATAAAGTACTAGAACTATCATTATGCTACTATAGAAAGCTAGAGGAAGATTGTTGTAAACAGAAAACACATATCTATGTCTATAGATATAGCTATTCCTATATAAAACTATATTTATAAATAAATCCACATATGAAATATAGTGAAAGTGTTTGCATTTGTATCTTTTCCATTCAGAAACCTGAAGACACATTGCCCAGTAAATCAAGCTACTGGAAAGCAACCCAATCTTGTCATATGGATGGGAAAATGTATTCTGTAGAGAAGATGGCCTTAGAACTATGAACTCTTTTCTCATCAAGCCATTAAGCTGCTCATCATCCATAAACTGCCTGGCAAACACTATTCTCTCCCTCTCTCACTTCCTGAGGAGCCTCTCATTAGGATCAAAGTCCTCCTAAAGACCTAATCCCCTCCTACCCCCCAGCAATGCCCATGTTTGGCCAGGTACTCAACCCAATTTGCCTTTGCGTAAACCTCCAGGAAAGATGTCACACAGTGAGTCATTTTTCTGATGCCTGAATTTTTTTCCAAATGTATGACACAGATTCAATATTTTTGAAAATGAAGCATGTGTTTTGGCCATAGTTTGCAGTGAGTTTGAGCTATACAATTTTTGTCAAGAAATGCCCTTGGGTTCCTTCAGGCTCAAGAATCACTTTGAAACTGATGGATTATGTTTTTTGTTTATTCAATAAACATTGAGCTCCTAATATATTTGTGGAATGGCACTAGAAGCTGTGGGCAACAACAACAACAACAAATTGTATACGATCTGCTCTATGACCTTAAGAAGCTTACAAGCTCCCATGGGTAAAATAGGTTCCATACTTGTATTATGAGGCTTAATAGCATATTAACCTAGCAGACAGTAAGCATTCAATAACTGTTGCGTAAGTTAATGAAGTACTAGGAGAGAGCTGTCATTGCAGTACTATAGAAAGCCAGAGGAAGGTTTTCTAATTTAAATGTTGTGAACAGAAAATATCCCTCTTTTCTACTTCTCTAATTATTGAAGTTCAACTGACTTTCAAGGCTCACCTTAACCATAAATGTGCAAATGATAAATTCAAGCATAAGATTTGTTTTTGTCTGAGCAAAGTAGAAAAGTGGAAAAGGGTATGATATTTTCGGGACATGAGGAACAGATTGTAGGATTAAGGGTGTGGGGGATATCAGGCTGTGTTGGGCCAAATATAGAATTACGAGATAAAGACAGATTGAGAGGATAGTTTGTGACAATTAAATAACACATCTTCTAACTAAAAAAAAAATTCATTGAAAACATAGAATGTTATTTCCTTTTGATGACAGGACAGCATTAGTGAGTGAGAGAGAGTAGAGATTAAAAGAAAAGGAAGAAGTCTAGTTTCTTAACTCTCTACAGGATGTAATTTAAGGCAGCCCTGGGACATCTGTCATCATGGCCATCATGGACATTTCTTCATCTGCACTTGATCCTCTGTTTGAATAGTTAGGTGGATATTGTCCTTAAAAAACATATGCCTAATTGAAAAATAAAATACTTATCTAGTTGAAATTGTTTTGTGCAGATTTGTCTTTCATCTTGTAACTGCAGTGCTTAACAAAATTTTTTTTTAAAAGCTCTGGGCTCTATTTCTGAGACATAAATCCAGCCTAAGATCTACCACTTAATATTTCTATGACTTGGAGGAGATCACTTCTGTTAGCTGAGATTCGGTTTTACATGAAAGTTGGTGAACTGACATCCAAAGATTCCTCCGCATAGATGTTCTATTCAGCTATGATCCTTTGATACATTTATCAATTTCTAAAATAAGAAAGAAAGAAACCAAAGACCAGTCACTCAATTTTATTTCCAGTATGTTGTTCTCACAATCACTGTTGACTTATGTATTTCAAAGAGTTTGAGGAATTATCTGGTAATCTTATACAGTTAATACTTCTCTAGGAAAGACAAAAATTAGATCTCTCACTTATTAATCCTCAAGATAGTATGTCTTACTCTCAAGACTTTCTAGGTTCTTCTTATTGTTTTGCAGACATAAATAGTCTAATAGGGAACATTTTGGTATTAAAAATACTGAGTTGAGTTGTTGGGCTGGGGTTGTGGCGCAGTGGTAGCGTGCTTGCCTAGCACACGGGAGGCACTGGGTTCAATCCTCAGCACCACGTAAAAATAAAATAAAGATGTTCTGTCCACCTATAACTAAAAAATAAATATTTTAAAAAAAATACTGAGTTGTAGAAGGGTTTTGGCTACCTCATCGTTATGTGCACAAGTTAATGCCTGCACTAATTTTAATGGATCAAAGAGTTAAAGTAAAATACCTAACTCTGATCTAGTGATCTACTATTCATGGTATATAGGTGTAATCCTGTAGGATTGGAAGCTTACAAGAAGAGATTCCTTCATAGAATTTAGTCCAGCTTCTCACCTCATGCTGTTATTCCTATGGAGTTATCTAATAGAAAGCACTGATTTAAATCTCAAAATGCAATTTTCTCTTATGAATTGGCTCCAAGATCAACTTAGTTGGTTCTGAACTTTAAAACACTGGTCCAAGCTGTGAAAGATATGTGACATTAGGAAATATCTATAGCTATAGATACAAATATAGAGCTATAGATAGACATCTACCTATATGACAGATCTGTCAGAAGATAAGAGTGATCAATTCAGAATAAGGAAATGTTAATAATATAACTTCTAACATTCATTCTATTTCTGCTTCCTTATCAGCTGCCAGATCTTGTTAAACAAAGTCTCTTATACCTATATTGGTTTAGGTGTCCAGGCAAATTTTTATGTGCTACCATTCATTAAAATTACAAATGCTCAGTAGTAATATTGATGGATATGCATTATACCATATTCTATTTTTTAGTTTTTTGAAGAGCCTTCATCCTGTTTTCTACAATGGCTGTACAAATTTACATACCCACCATCAGTGTGTAAGGGTTCCCTTTCATCCGCAATCTCACCTAACTTGAACATAACACAACGTATTCATGTATTGACATATCACATAGTACCCCATAAATCTGTAAATATTGTGTCAATTACGGCTGGGATGTAGCTCAGTGGCAAAGCGTCTGCCTTGCATTCGCAAAGCCCTGGGTTCGACCCCCAGTTCCAAAAAAAAAAAAAAAAGAAAAAAAAATTACATACTTAAAAACTTAAAACTTTGAAAAAATCATAAATGGTACTAAATATTGGCTATTTTTCCTACTTAGAAAATAAGTTTTATTAGTTATCTTCTTTAGAAAAAAATTATGAAGATTAAATAAACTAATGCATCTAAAATTTTCATTGGCTCCATAGGCAAAACAACATGCCCAATTTTGCCTTTCTAGTTTAAAATTATTGTGCTTCTGCATTTGTCAAACAATCTGCTAGGCACTGAAAGTTCAGTTCAACATAAAATAAAAGACACAATAAACTTGCTTTTATGAATATTATAATATTGTAGATAAAGACAAACAATAAATAAGAAAATATGTGAGCAACCAAAATTAATAGGTAAAGTAATAATTAAATAAACTAACATGATAGAATATAGATAAGTGGTCATGCAAGTTCTTCCAGGGAAAATTAACCTTCGTTTGAGATTTGATAGAACTGAAGAGGTAATTCACATAATAAAAGGGCAGAACCATTTCAAGTAATAGATAGTTTCCTCAAATCCTAAGGGAAAACTATGCTTGAAGCATTCAAAGACCAGAAAGGAGCCATTGTGGCTTAAAAGTAGTAAGAGAAGATAGGGAATGAGGATAAGACATGGAACAGTAGAATATGAGGTAAGAAAGATAGGAGCCATTTTAAGCAAAGTATTTTGGGCAATAATAATCATCTTGGATTTTACTCTAATATATAAAAAGTAATGATGGATGAAGATGTCACAGTCTTATTTATATTTTAAAGAGATGTCAATGATTTCTAAGAGAAGAAGAAATTATAGTGGATCAAAAATGGAAGAAAGGTGGCATCTTCTCCAACACAGGGGAATGATGGAGATGAATTAAACTAGAATGTCTGCCATGGAAATGAAAATGACTACCATAGAATAGCACTGTTCAGTAGAACTTTCTGTGATAATGGAAATGTTCTATATCTGAGGACTTGAAATGTGACCAGTATGACAGTGAAACTCACTTTTTAAATTTAATTTAGCTTTAATTAATTTAAATTTACTCATGCATGGCCAGTGCTTTCCCCATTGATCCATGCAGTTCTAGAAAGTGACAGATTAAATCAAACTGACATGATTTCAAAAGTCCATGTTCTTAACCATAGCCCTGAAGTGCATCACTTAAAAGGTGTGAAAGAGTAACTTTTGAGAGGTTTCCTTTAAAACTCTTCCCAGGAGAGTTCCACTTTAGACACAGAAGAGGCAATCAGTAACACAGAGGGTGCAAATAATGCCACCCAAAACTTGCCCAGTGTTGGTGCTCCTGAGCAGCTCAGGCTGCCTGGCAATTCCCTTCTTGACCATAACATGTAGTACAAAGGGAGAAGGAGAGATATATTTTCTTTTTAGGTACATTTAGCTGTCCTAGTAATATGTTTAATACCAAGACCTTCTTTAAATTGTGAAGATGTTGCACTGTAAACTGTCTCCTTCAGTTGATTGTTAATTTATGGCATCATTATAAGTGACAACAAATAGCTTCTCTGGGACAATAGAAATGCAATTAATTTATTGTAGACTGTCAGTTATTGTATTGGGGTGCAATCTTTAATGCATGCTTTGCATAAGCCTCTACTGCTAATAATAATTATATAATAGAAATTGAACTTGTCATTTTCTCTTAAGGAAGAAGGATTCATTTGGGTTACATTCTCCTATATTCAGAGTGGGAGTTGCAGCAAAGAAGTCGCAGTAAATATTGTGCACCTCAAGATTTTCCTTGCTTAGTGCCTGCATCTAGTAAGAGCTCACTAAATACTTTAAAAGAAAGAAAAACTAAATGAATAACAAATAGGCCCTTTAAAAAATCAAACCTCACAATGAATATATTAAAGATGAGCCCTCTTCCTAAGTCATCTTATTGACTAGTGGATATGCATTCCAATATTTTTCTCAAAAGATGTTTGAAATGCCTTTTGAAAAATTTCTATTCTCTTCTAGATGGTTAGTTAAGGCTAGACAGTTGGTGGCTCAAGGTAGGTTCTTAGAAACTGTGCAAACTTAGAATATTAGTATGGAAAGAATGAATGTCCATGTGGGGCAAACCTCTCCCTCGTACAAGTAAACAAATTGAGTGTAACAGACATGCATGCAACATTGAACCTGTGACTTATTTGAATAATTCTTTCTCATGACCAAAAGTTACCTTCATGATCTTTGGAAAGAGTAAACTTCCAGCTGCAGTATGTGGGTGAATAGCATGGTTATCGATCAATTTGGGAGATATTTTTCTTTGAGGAAAAAATCCAGAGTGTCTCTAAACATATACGACGAGCTCATAAACTGGATTAAAAAAAAAGTTTGCAACATGCTCTGAGACTAGTTAGTATTAAGTCAAAAGATCTCATTTTGAGGGAACCACTCCAAAGGCAGAAGTGACATCTTAGACTTTACTTTCTGAAGACTAATCAAATTGAGAAACCTAAATACCCTGGGGATTCTTGGGAACAGCCATCGATACTAGAGCTCTTCTGAAAAGACACCCAAAGAAGCATAAGTCCTTTTGGCTATTTTCTTCCTAGCAGTGTTCAGAAAACCTCAAATTCACCATTCCAACCACGAACTGAACCTCTAAATCCATGAATCAAAATAAGCTTTTCCTCATCTAACTTGTTCCTGTCAGATGTTCTGGTCAAAGTGATGCAAAAAAACTGACTGAAATAAACTACTTCTCTTGTAAATACGACTAATATTCAAGACTGTGATGACTGTCTTCTTCGTTGAGCTCTAAACTTCATATTCCAGGAGGAAGTAGAACATAAAATAGTTATTTCAAAATGAATGTCTAAAGCAGTAGTTGATTTCTATTCTCCAAGCATCTTCTTTCCTCAGTTTTCACCCAATAGATGTATCACCATTTCCTTAATTGCTCAGGTCACAATACCTATTTTACTTTTTTCTTTCCATCACCTCCCTGTATCTTATTCCTCGTCTGTTTGTTCCAACCACCTTTTGAAATCATCCACTCTGCTGGGCTTTGCTATTACCCCAATTCATGCTGCCACTGTTACCAATCTGAACCACTATAGTAATAGTTTTTATTCCTCTTTTTCTTTCACTTTTTTTTGAGCCATAAACCATTCCACACATAGTAGATAGAAGGATGATACTAATTTCATTTTGTCCTGAAATAATTTAATCAACATGTATTGGATTTTTATTTAGAGCTGAAACTCTATACCATGATCAAAATGATTGTTTATAAACTGATCATCAAAGACACAAAACCTTTTCTCACTTCAGTTAATTTGGAGGTGCACCACTGCTAACACTCACCCAAGGCCTCTCATTTGGTTTTCTGATTTCTTACTTTCAGATCTTCTCAGTAAAATTTCAATTGATAAATCCAATAAAAATGTGAAGTCCCCTACATCATATTAGAGCCTCACCTGTTTATTTCCTTCTTGGCAGTTCTCATACTTCAAAATTATTTTATTCATTTGAATACCCTTAGACTGTGAATGTAAATTCTATGGGAATAAGGAAATAATATATCTTGACTTTGCTGTATTTCCAGAACCTAGAAAATGGATTGGCACAAAATGGAAGCACTTTAAATATTTATTGCAAAAATTCAAGAAATCTTTGACTATGGAGGTCACTTTAGAACTACTTTTTGATCTATAATTGATCTTTACCATTATGACTCAGGAATTCTCTTGTTGGTCCTCTTCCCAGTGGAATTGTACAAGGACACAGTCCTCATCTCAGAAACAGGTTTATTGCAGCTGCCGAGCTTTTGGAGATCCAATTCATGTTCTGAACATGGTTCCTTGTGCTCAGTGATTTCACAGTAGCTCTCCAGAGGATGTTTAAAGACTTTCATTCAAACAAATCACCTCACAAATTAATTTGCTAGTCTTAAACCTTTATTAATGCTAATTGACTGTATACTGTAAACATATACAGATGAGTGCTCAGGTTCCCTTGTTCTCTCTATACACTGAAGCAGTTTTGAAAACAAGCTCTGCAAACATATACAAATTCAATAAAGAGCATGGTGGAGCTATCATTTCCAAGCTGATTTTTTTTTCCTCGAGATCAACCAATTAAAAAATCAAAACAGAACGAAAAACTTACACCTACCTAAAATGGTGATATTAAAATTCTCTGCATCAGGATGGAGATGTAGCTCAGTGGTAGAGCACTTGCCTGGTATGCTTTGGTCCTGGTTCAGTCCTTAGCTCTGAAAAAAAAATTTCCTGCAGATGGTTTCCCCCAGTGAGATCAACTGAGATACCTAGAAGGACTCAGAAAGACAGCAGTTGACATGATATTTTAGTAATCAGAAATTTTTTGAATAATCAGGCCTTATCACTGATCAGCTTGAGCAAAAAATGTAGTACAACCAAGTTTAATGTCATCTCTTTATAGAGAAAAAATTTTCGAGAGAAGATGTAACTACTTTCTTATTACTCTCTTTGGCTGAAATATGCACATTTCCTCCAAGTTCGGGATGCCTGGAGGAACACAACTAAGTATAAGTTTAGAAGTTTGAAGACGATAGTCAGAAGGTTGAAGAAAATTTTTTTATCTCTTAATGGCAGATCATATTTGACAAAGATAAACCTCTCATTTTCACAACATTAGGCATGTCTTAAAAAGTGTTCACTTGAACCTTCTCACCGAATCCTCACATCAAATAGCACCCAGCTCTGTTTCAGGACAATATTATATTTTTGTTGTTGTTGTTAATTAAAGTAGAGATAAAAGTAATGGGAAATGTCCTCCAAATTTAAGAAAATAATGTCACTTTTTCATCCACCGATGGGCACTTAGGCAGATTCAACATCTGGGCCGTTGTGAATGGTGCTATAATGAACACGGGAGTACAGATGTCTCTCTGACATATTGATTTCACTTTGAATATATACCTAGTGGTAGGATTTCAGGATTTAAAAAAAGGTTGTACATTTATTCAATGGAATACTATTCAACTATACAAAGGATGAAATTCTATCATTTGCAGCAGTGTGGATGAATGTACAGGACATCAGAAATGAAAAAAGATGCCTCACAGGCCCACCTCCAATCTGACTTGTTTTCAGCCTTCTTCCATGAGCACTTCCCATATGCTGGCATGGCTCTTGTGGCCGACACAGCACGCTCTGGGCATTATGCAAGGTGCCAGCAAGAATGAGCTAAAGAAGGCACACAGAAAGTTAGTCAAGTTAATACCATCCAGATAAGAATCCAAATGCTGGAGATAAATTTAAAGAAATAGGTTTTGCATATGAAGTAGTATCAAATCCAGAGAAGCATGAGCTACGTGACAGATATGGAGAACAAGGACTTCGGGAAGGTAGCGGTGGCGGTGGTAACGTGGATGATATTTTCTCTCACCTTTTGAGTGGAGAATTTTTAAGCTTCATGCACAATCCGAGTGGAAGTCAAAATGGCAGGAGAGGAGAGGACATGAGGCATCCTCTTGAAGTATCTTTAGAAGATCTACATAATGGCAAGACAACCAAAATGTACTTACCAAGAACGTACTCTGTAGTCATGCAGCGGCCAAGGTGGGGAGTCTGGAGCTGTTCAGAAGTATAGAGCTTGTCTCTTGTCTGAGTCGAGGTGTATGCATCATGATCAGACAGCTGGATCCAGGAATAGTATACAATAGATGCAGTCTACGTGCTGTGATTATAATGGAGAAGGAGAGGTCATTAATGAAAAGGACTGCTGGAAAAAAATGTGAAGGGAAGAAGGTCATTAAAGAAGTCAAGATTCTTGAAGTTCATGTAGACAAAGGCATGAAACATGGATAGAGAATTACATTAATTGGGGAAGTAGACCAGGCCTCAGGAGTGGAACCAGGAGACATTGTTCTTTCGCTTCAGGAAAAGGAACATGAGGTCTTCCAGAGAGATGGGAATGATTGGCAAATGACATACATATAAGATAGGACTTGTTGAAGCTCCGTGTGGGTTGAAGTTCACATTTAAACACCTTGATGGATGTCACAGTGTGATGAAATATCCTCCTGGCTAAGTAATGGAACCAGGATGTGTTTGTGTATTTGGAGGTGAAAGAATGCCACAGGATTGTAATACCTTTGCAAAAGGTGATCTTTATATAAAGTTTGATGTGCAGTTTCCTGAAAACAACTGAATCAACCCAGATAAGCTTTCTGAACTAGAAGAGCTTCTGCCGTTTAGACCAGAAGTCCCTAATATAATCAGATAAACAGAGGAGGCAGAGCTTCAGGAATTTGATAACACTTGAAGCTCAGGAGATGGTCAGAGATATGCAGCATATAACAATAGCTCTGATGAAGAAAGCAGCAGCCATCTTGGACCTGGAGTGCAGTGTGCCCATAAGTAACTCTGCAAACAAATTGCACAGGTGGATTTTCTTTCCACATTTGCCTGATTTGTTTCTCAGCCATCCAGCTATAATGTCTGATCAATCCAGATGAACTGATGGACATTCATTGATCCATGTGTAACTTTTAAAATTGGTATAGTATCTATAGAGTGTATAATTTAAACTAACCACAAAGTTTACATCTTCATTTCACCTGTTCTGTAGAAGAATAAAGGGTTTGAAAGGAAACAAAACTCTCTTTCACACATGGGTTATAACTTTCAGTCTTAATATCTGTGCTTGATTTTTATCAGTTTTGTGTAGATTTTATGTTTCATATTTTAAATTCAAATCCTGCATTGTAAAATTTGTACGATTTGTCCTGAAGCTTTGTGTTTGGCTGCAATTGCATAAGCTGCTACAAATAGAATAAAGAATTTCATAGCCTGTATCTACCATTTAGATGCATGGAAAATGGGCTTTGCACAAAATGGGCTTGGAGCTGACTTGGAACAATGGAAAAAATTACATTAGTAGTGGTTGTAAAGATTGTTTTTTTCTTCTTTTTTTACCATCTTGTGGAAGGTTTCTGAAACTTGATAATAAAAAGCCATTGGTATAATTTATTCTTTGTATCACAGTTTTAGAAGGAAGAACACATTTGAACTGCAAAATGTATCCTTAAACTGTAGAATGTATCCTTAGTTCTGGTTGTTAAACAGCCCTTATAAACCCATTGGCCTGAAAATTTGGCTGAGTGCACCTGACCATTTTAGAGTTTTAAAAGACAAAGGTTGGTAGAAACAGGCTTTATTGACTTCAACTGATACTTTGTAGAGTCAAGGATTTGTAAGTTATGTAATTCCTAAGTTATGATCCTGAACACTGATACAGAGAGCCCAGGCCTCTGTATCTCCCCAGCACCACCCTCTTTTAAAAATAAGTTAACAGCAAATCAATACTAGAACCATGTTTGTATAGAACCTGTTAAAATGCTTTCATTAAATGTTAAGTTAAAGGATTAAATAAATAAATAAGCCACTGACAAACAAATATCACATGATTTCACTTCTACATAAAATCTACAACAGATGTTTTCATTGAAATGGAGAGTAGAATAGTGGTTACCAGAGGCTGGGGAGTGTAGGCTGAAGAAGATGGGAAAAGGTTGATCAACAATATAAAGTTGTGCTGGACACTGTGGTGCATGCCTGTAATGCCAGCGGCTCAGGAGGCTGAGGCACAAGGATGGTGAGTTCAAAGCCAGCTTTAGTAAAAGCGAGGTGCTATGCAACTCAGTGAGACCCTGCCTCTAAATAAAATACAAAGGTTGTGGCTCAGTGGTCAAGTGCCCTCAAGTTCAATTCCTGGTAGCCCCAACACTCCCTACCTCCCCCCAAAAAAACCAGCATAAAGTGACAGAAAACAGAAGTTCAGGTGTCCTATTCCACAAGAGTGTGACTATAGCAAAAAAAATAATAATAATTACACATTTTAAGATAGCAAAAACAGAGGATTTTGAATATTATCACCACAAGGAAATAATAAATACTTGAGATGATGGATATGCTAATTATGCTGCTTTGATCATGTATATATGCACTATTTCATAAATATGTGTGATTATTTTTTGATAATTAAAAATAAAAACTAAATAAATTAAAATAATAAACACAAATGGGGGAGTTTGAATTTAGGTTTTAATCTTTAATATGTTAATAGTCATTGAGTAAAGAGTCAGGTTATATACACCAAAAATGATTAATTCAAGATTGTGATCATCCAATTTTACAAAGAAAGTAAAGCCAAGGGCTGGGACTGTAGCTCAGTGGTAGAGCGCTTGCCTTGCATGCGTGAGGCCCTGGGTTCAATTCACATACAAAGTATAAAATAAAGACATTGTGTCCATCTACAACTAAAAAATATTTAAAAATAAAGAAAGTAAAGCCAAAAAAAATGTAGACATTTATATAACAAGTGAATATAGATGTCTGTTTTAGGTACTTTTGCTCAGACACCTAGTCTACTACCCAGTAACAAACTGAATCTATAAATGCATAAAATGGAGATGAGAAAAATGGTAAGGATTGAATATACAATATATAATAAGTTTTTAAACTTTTTAAGCATATGATAAAAATAGTCTCTGTAGCATAATATGTTCTTAATCATTTTTTCTTTCTTCTCCTTAATTAAAAGAAAAAAGTTGTAACCTGTTTTCCTCCTCCATTTTCAATATTTACTTTTGCAAATTACAGTAAAAAAATCATAGATCACTGGAGATATTTAATGTTGAATGTTAGTTTTTTATACCTTGGTTTTGGTAAAAATATAAACATATCATCCACAATTCCATGGTGACTCTAGATTGTCTTTAAATTAATATTTTGGCATTTTTATCTCAAGAAGCTGTGTGAGTTCAATAATATAATATACTTGCTAAATAAAACAGTGGTCTACATTTTGCATAATTATGATTTTTTTCAAATATCTAGAAACAGTAATGATATAAAAATAAAAAGCTACATCAGACATTTATATGTTAAAGATAAATTATTTTGCCAAACATTATGAAGCTGAATTACAACATAACTACATCACTATTATTTGGTATATTTGACAATTAAAATTAGATATTTGAAAGAACTATTCTTAAGAAAAAATGCTCTGGAAACATCAAAAATGTTTCACTCCTCAAACTTCAGATTTTGTTTTTGAAATGGAAGGTCAGTTTTTTTCTCCATGAGATTGTTTTTCAAAAAAACCCTCTTCACCTGACAAAAGTTGAATATTAATCTTCATTTTATTCTTTTTTTCCTTTTCACCAATTTGTATTAATTAGTTTAATTTATTACATAAATGGAGCACATCTTTTCTTTTCTCTGGTTGTACATGATGTAGAATCACATCATTCGTGCTGCAATCACACTCATACATATGGGTGACAATGTCCCTCTCATTTTACCATCCCCTCACACACCCTCCCATTCTCTCCTTCCTTTCGCTCCTTGCTGCTCAATCCTAAATTCCTTCATTCTTCTTTGCCCCACGCCCACATTATGGATTAGCATCCACTTATCAGAGAGTACATTTGGCCTTTGTTTTTTTGAGATTGACTTACTTCCCTTAGCATGATATTCTCCAACTTTGTCCATTTACCCACAAATGCCATGATTTTATTCATCTTTAAGGCTGAGTAATAGTCCTTTGTGTATATATATATACCACAGTTCCTTTAGCCATTCATCAATTGAAGGACATCTAGGCAGTTTCCACAGTTCAGCTATTGTTTATTGAACTGCTAAAAACATTGTGGTGGCTGTGTCACTGTAACATGCTGATTTTAAGTACTTTGGGTATAGACCAAGGAGTGGGATAGCTGGGTCAAATGGTGGTTCCATTCCAAGATTTTAAGGAATCTCCATCCCACTTTCCAAAGTGGTTGCACCATTTCGCAATTTCACCAGCAATGAAACAGTGTACCTTTTCCCCTGCATCCTTGCCAGCACTTGTTGTTGTTTGAATTCTTGATAATTTCCATTCTGACTGGAGTGAGATGAAATCTTAGAGTGGTTTTGATTTGCATTTCTCCAATTCCTAGAGATATCAAACATTTTTTCATGTGTCTGTTGATTGATTGTATTTATCTTCTGTAAAGTTTCTGTTCAGCTCCTTGGCCCATTTATTCATTGGGTTATTTGGGGGTTTTTTTGTTTGTTTGTTTGGTGTTAAGTTTTTTGAGCTCTTTATATATCCTGGAGATTAGTGCTCTATCTGATGTCATGTGGTCAAACTTTGCTCTCATTTTTTAGGCTCTCTCTTCACCTTATTAATTGTTTCTTTTGCTGAGAAGAAGCTTTTTAGTTTGAATCCATCCCACTTATTAATTCTTGATTTTATTTCTCGCACTTTAGTAGTCTTGTTAAGGAAGTCGAATCCAAAGCCAACATAATGAAGATTTGGGCCTGCTTTTTCTTCTTCTATTGGGTGCAGAGTCTCTGGACTAATTCCTATGTTGTTGATCCACTTTGAGTTGAGTTTTAGGCAAGGTGAGAGAGGTTTAATTTCATTTTGCTGCATATGGATTTCCAGTTTTTCCCAGCACCATTTGTTGAAGAGAATATCTTTTTTCCAATGTATGTTTTTGGCACCTTTGTCTAGTATGAGATTACTGTACTTATGTGGGTTGTCTCCATGTCCTCTATTCTGTACCATTGATTTATATGTCTGTTTTGGTGCCAATACCATGCTGTTTATTTTCCTATAGCTCTGTAGTATAGTTTAAGGTCTGGTATTGTGATGCCTCCTGCTTCACTCTTCTTGCTAAAGATTGCTTTGGCTTTTCTGGTTCTCCTTTTTTCCCCAAATGAATTTCATGATTGCTTTTTCTATTGTTTGGGGCATATACATTTACAATTATTATAACTTGCTAATGTATGGTTCCTGTAAGCAGTACGAAATGTACTTCTTTATCCCTTCTGACTTTGGTTTGAAGTCTGCTTTATCTGATATGAGGATGTAAACCCCACTGGTTTACACATTCCATGTGTGTGGTATGTTTTTTTCCTAACCTGTCACCTTCAGTCTGTGGATGTCTTTTCCTATAACATGAGTCTCTTGTAGTCAGCATATTGTTGGGTCCTTTTTAAAATCCATCTGCCAGTCTATATTTTTTATTGATGAGTTTAGGCCATTAACATTCAGAGTTATTATTGAGACATTGTTTGTATTCTTGGTCATTTTTGCTTATTCTTAGTTTTTAACTTAACTTGGTTTTTCCTTTGATTGTCTTTTCCTTTAGTTTAGTTGCTCCCTTTGCTGATTTTCATTGTTATTTTTCATTCCCTTCTCATGGAATATTTTCTGAGTATGGTCTGTAGTGCAGACTGTTTAGTTGTGAATTCTTTTAACTTTTGTTTGTCATGGAAGGATTTTATTTTGTCATCAATCTAAAGCTTAATTTTGCTGGATATAAGATTCTTAGTTGGCATCCATTTTCTTTCAGAGCTTGGTATATGTTATTACAGGACCTCCTAGCTTTGAGGGTCTGTGTTGAAAATCTGCTGAGGTCTGAATTGGTCCTCCCTATATGTAATTTGATTCCTTTCTTTTGCAGCATTTAAAATTTTATCCTTATTCTGTATGCTAGGCATTTTCATTATAATATGACTTGATGTATATCTGTTGTAGTTCTGTACATTTAATGTCCTGTAAGCCTCTTGTATTTTATTTTCCAATTCATTCTTCATGTTTGAGAAATTTTCTAATATTATTTCATTGAATAGATTGTTCATTCCTTTGGTTTGCATCTCCAGGCTTTCCTCTATCCCAATAATTCTTAAATTTGGTCTTTTGATGTTATCCCATAATTCTTGGATGTTCTGCTCATGGTTTCTTATACTCTTTACTGTTCAGTCAACTTTATTTTCAAGATTATATATTTTATCTTCATTGTCAGGTTCTATCTTTCAAGTGACCTAGTCTGTTGGTAATACTTTTATTGAGTTTTTAATTTGGTTCATTGTTTCCTTCATTCCAATGATTTTTGTTTGTTTCTTTATTTTTTCAGAATCCCTATGTCTTTATTGAAGTAATCTTTTGTTTCTGTATTTGTTTACATAGCTCTTTATTGAAGTGATCATTTGTTTCTCATGTTTGCTGTCTTATATCATCCTTTAGTTCACAAAATATTTTAATCATGTACATCCAGAACTCCTTCTCTGATATTTCTTCTACTGTGCTGGTCATGGATTCTAATAATGTAGTATTTTCACTTGTTTGGGGAACTTTCTTCCCTTGTTTTTTCATGTTGTTCATGTGTCTTCCTTTCTAGCAATGCAGATCTTAGGTATTTCAGTTCCTACCCTATAGACTTATAGTGTCCCTGAAAGCTTCCAATACCTCTCCTTTAAGAGGAAGATCAATATTAACAAGTCTCAATGCCAAACAATATGCAGCCTTAAACAAATAGTTCCTACTAAGATGTTTACAGTTTTGTTGTGATAGATGGAATCATGTGTTCAGTTATTATCTACAGTATAAACAAGTTTGTGAAATAGTCTTCAGTTTCTTTTGGTGGACAAAAAACAAACAAGGGGGTGTAGGATGAAATGTTAATGAGGTAGGAGGTGAAGATATAGAAGTATTTGATCTTAGGAAGTGTGCATGAGAAATCAAAAGAAGTTGGCTGGTAGCAGGACCAAAGAGAGAAAAAGATTCTGGGGAGACAGATAAATGGAAAAAGAATAAAGAGAAAGAGCACAAAAAACATAAAAACAAAAAAAGTAGTAAGAAAAAGAAAAAATGTAACAATTAAAAATAAAAGAATATACAACAAAACTGACATCACAGTTCAGACATCACAGTTCTCTGTAACCTACTGCATGGAACATACTTGGTTTCACAAATGTTGGGGATGTGAGGGTGGGAGAGAGAGAAAAATTAAAAGAAAGAAAGAAGAAAAAATCTTAAGGAAAAATCACACAACTATTTCTATTGGAGTTTGGTATCTTCCCTACTTCCCTTTTCATTTAATAGACGGTGTTGTCCAGTGTTTGTTGATATCTCCACCCACAGGATGGTGGGAAGGTTGGTCTTGGAGGCAGAACTCCTGGAAGTGAGGTATAGTAGTTGCTCGCCCGCATTGGAGGACTGCACCCCAGGATCTTTCGGGGTCCACTCATATGATGTGGGCACCTGGTCTTAGCCCCTTAGATTGCCTATAGACCCCACAATTTCTGATCTCTAATTTAGTCTCCAAAGTGTATGTCTCATGCTCCCCTCCCTTTCTACTTCCCAATCAGGCAATCAGGAACCTCTTTCTCCAGAAGTCCTGTGTGCTGAGCCCTAGGGCTTGTGCATCTGTTTAAGAGAGCTATTCTGTGTTGGGCAGATCAGAACCAGGCTTTGAGAGCTACGGGGCCAGCCACATATTTGCAAGCTATGTGCTGGGTTAGTAGCTGTGGAGGGTAGTTAGGGGACTGTAGGTACATAGATATTGCTTCTAGGCCCCAGCTGGTATTCCAAGATGGGATTTACCCCAACTAGAAATGATGATGGAGGCAGTGGAGATAATCCAATATGGCAATGAAGATTTAGTCACCCAAGATAGAGGTGACTACTTTCAGAGATGGAGCAGTGAGGGCAGGATGTGTGGCAGTGTTGTATGGCATTGTTTGGAGATGCAGTACAGTGGCATGTGATGTTGTGGTGGGCAATTGTCTCCAGACTCTGACCAGTGTCCCCAGGTGCAGGCTACCATGTGGAGGGGACTATAGCAGTAGTAGTGGTGTCCCAAGGTGGAGGCAGCCAGGGAAGTCCTGCATTGGTTGATTGGGAGCCCTGCATTGGTGCGGGGTGGGAGTCCATGCAAGCATTGGAGGGAGGTGTCCAGCACATGAGAGGGACCATTTTATTCATAAAAGTATATTCTGCAATGTCTACAAGGTATCTTTAGTATATTATTTATTTGAACATTTGTGGAGGAAAAAATCCCCATGATAAAAAGATTTTTTTTCTTTCATAGAATTGTAATGGATATAAAGATAATGGGGGAAATTTTCTAAATTGAATAAATACTGAGGTTAAAATTAATAGAGATAAATGAGGAGGACATTATACATTAATATAGTTTGGGACACTGAAAATATTTTGCTTTCCAATTCTGTGAGATTTTGATATAAATCGCAAGAGAGACCCTCCCTTAAAAAATAAAATAAAGAAATTAGAATGTAAATACACTATAGTTTGTTGGGGAGAAGGAGATGCACTTATTTGCTGAAAAATATATCAGTGTTTTGATGTAATCTGCAATCAGTATGGACAGATTATTTCTACATTCTGCTTATGATTTATATTCATGAATAAGTGTTTATTTGTGTTTCATGTTGTTTATAATGAAAATGCATTGAACTTACTCTCAGATATTTCCTTTAATAATTGTCTTTTAATACTTTTCAACAGCTTGTAGGGTAACTTCCAAGTTCATTCCAAAAACTGAAACTCATCAAGGGAATATTGTTTCCCTTTTAGCATGGCTAAGGTAAAATACTACAGAATTTCCTGTGTAATTGCAAGCATAGTTCAGAGTGTACAGCACAGATTGTAAGAAGGAGCTTTGAGACTGTGTCCACACTCTAGCTCACAGATAACTTCTCAATTGCTTCTCCATTGTCAGGTATATACATGCCACCTGTGGATCCTGACTGCCGGCTCCCACAGGGAAACTATAGTAGAATCTTTGTGGTTTGGATCATGATGGTTTAGGGCATTGCTTCCAGATAAAAGTGAACACAACCTTAAGCTCTGATGCAAAAAGTTGTCTAGCTAAATTTCCACAAAAACAGATGTCAGAAGTGTTAAGATTGTCATTCTCCAAGCAAGATAAAATGAATTTCTGTAGTGCTTTTGATGAAAGGATTCAAGGGCAAAGGGGGAGTAAAAAGATTCAAAGGCAGAATAAAAAGAAATGTGGTGCTTTCTATAGGAAATGTGGAAAGAAACTTTTATCTAGTTAAATATATTTTCAACTAGAAAATATAAATTTGCCTGAGCATTTGTGAAATTGAAAGAGTAAATGAGGAGTTAAAGTCATCACAAATAAGACATTCCACTAGGGAAATGTTAATGGGAGTGAAATGTATGAAAAATATCAGAACTAGTTTGCAGTCAGACAAGTACAGCTTATAAAATATAGGACAATGCCCCCAAAAGGTGCTAAATGTTGAAAGGACTGGAAAAAGTGCCTATCAGATAACCAAGATGACTATCAATAAAGTTAAAATGAAAGCTTCTGAGTGGCACTTAGAACTCATAAATGTCTTTTAAATATTGTCACACAGTGGAAAAATTTTTTTATCCATGTAGAACTTGCTTGTAATATTGGTTTTACAGTTTTCGAGCGGTTTTGATAGTCTACAGGCTTAGCTTTCTCAAAGGTAGGAATAACTTTCTTTAGTCAATTGTTGGGATTATTTTAGAACATTCACACTAAACAGTTAGTCTACTTCTCTTTTTATTCATTCATTAACTCAACAAATGTTTATAAGATAACCACTATGTCTCAGGTATTTTGGCTCTAAAAATATAATATTAAATAAAATCATTTTTTGTTTCAAGGCAGAGCTTATTAAAATAAACACATGTAAAATACCATAATTATTTTGTGATTACTGCTGTAGTGATATCAAAAGTATATGATTGATGTTTGTGGCAAAGTCTTTGAGCTCAGGAGGACTTTCCTAAGGAGGTGGGTTGCTAATTCACATTGATAATATGGATTAACAATGGAAAGAGATATGGTGGATGGAGGGGCTCTTCTAGGATGAAAGCAGAGTAACTGTGAAGAACCTAAATCAGGAAAGAGTGAGGGTACTTCAAACAGTCAAAGAAATGCAATTTCAATAGAAAGACGGCAGAAACATAGGGAGGCACAATGAAATGGGGAGAGAGAGGGGGGTAAAACACGGTTAAGGGGAGATATCTTGTGTTATGTACAATGAAATCAGAAAGATCAAACATCCTTTTGAAAGATAAAAATACAAAATTCATCATACAACAATAATCAAAGGCATCAAGCATTTACCAAGTTATTTTTCCTGTCTTTTCTTTTAATGAGTTGATGGCCTATGAATCTGGAGGTGGGGGAGTATTCTGAGTTAATGTCTGTGGCATATAAGACAGGAATACTTAGCTCTACCAAGCTCCAAATAATGCACAGTGTTGCCTAAGTATATTGCAACTCTTTTCTTGAAAATTTGTAAGGTGTATCATTGTATTAAAGGTTTTATAATTTTATATACTGAAATACTTTAAAATTTATGCATCCAATGTCTCCCAAGGATTACATGGATTGTAAATTTTGTGTGACATTCTTTCTTTAAGTGATGAGCTTAGGAATTTGTAAAAAACTCCTAAAATGTTTCCAAACAATGTTGGGTAGAATAGCATTGGATCTATGGTTCCTAAAGAGACTTTGACTATGTTGAGATGATGAGTTTTGGATGACAATGTTTGGGACCAGCAATAATACAGTATAGGAAGTAGCATGAATCTTAAAAATATGCCATATTCTAAAATGCTATATTCTGAGATCCAAGGTTTTAGAAGCACCATCATTCCCTAACCACAAATACTAAAATAAGAAGTTTTAAACAAAGTTTTGGTTTCTGCAAGATATATTTTGATGACAACTAGTTTATCCACTTAAAATTACATGGTGCTGGAGTGTATTTTTCAGAATGAGAATAAATTTGAAATCCTTGTGAAGCACAGCAGAGCGAAGATGAAACTGATGTCTGAAGACACTTGCCATGAACAAAGGAATAACCTCTGTCATTATTTTGGCCACAGGTTTTAGATCCTTTGTCATCTTAAAGTTCATGAACCTGCTGATTCTAGTTCCAGAGTCTCTTGAGAAATCTGATCCATTCTGTCAAAATGTATCTCAGTATTAAGAATCTGAATGCGTACACGGCTCCCGGTCTTATTTTCATGTTGGACCCATTTGAGGAGTGAAATTCATCGTTCCTCATGGAATTTCCAAGAGCACTAACTCACAGTGGTTCCTCAAGCTCTTGGCACAACCCAGATTCTCATGAGTGATCACCTTAAATTATGTTGTGAAGGGACTTGTGATTAAATGAATGAGCACCAGAGTTTGACAACAGTAAATCAGCAAATAATCACAGGCATGGAAAAATATATGAGTGTAATTTCACAATGCCTCATATATCTGCATTCGTCTTGGCAGGCTTTGATACTCCCTGCATCAAACTAGTAGTCATGTTTTATATCTAAGTCACAGGGACAAGAATATTCAACTTTGTTTATTCTTGTACCCATGTATACCATAGTTCTCACAAGTTCCCACTTCAGATGCCTGAGATGTGATGCCAAAGCCCTTCATACAAAACATATTGTGTAAAGTTCTGTTCCATGAAATTTTGCCTGAATTTTTAATATTATGATAATATTTTGCAGACGCTATTAAAACATATAATATTTTTGATATGCATGTATTTCTTTCAGAAAGATTCATTTATTCCTTAGACAGGCTAATTACATTTTATACAAAGTTAGAGCTAAATTATATGTGTAGAATGCCATTTCCATGGGAATGGTTTCCACAGATGACACCATTTCCTTTTTACATGACTATATTTAATTATTTCACTTTATTTTATGATGATTGAATGTTTAAAACATGTACTAACATTAAAACTGTGAACTCGTTCACTGATAATAACCAGTTGCCATTTGAAAAATCTGTGAATACCCTCACACATCACTAACAACACTGGAATAAATAGAATGCAAAACTAACTCTTAATTAAGATTGTATATTTTCTTAAAAATTATTTGAGAATATCACCAAGACTTACTTCTCATTTCTGTGTTGAAAGATGAGCAAGGAAGGCCCTGGAGCTTCCTTTGGAGCTTCCTCCTAGCTCAATTAATTAAAAGACACAAACCATTATTTTAGTCATGGTAAGATTTTTATAAATTTACTTAAATAGTTCAGAAATTTCTTAGAACTGCATTTATTCTTCAAAATGAGGGATATGCTATACAGATTTTCAAGCACCTATTTGCAGTTTATGAATAGGTATTCTTTTTCCTCTGCAACACCACTGCTACAGATGCAAAATTTTCTTATACGCCAAAATACTTTATTATGTTTCAAACAAGTTGGCCCTGTGATCACCTTAAGAAAGTTGATATTTAACTTGCTCATATACCAAAGGGTTTAAAAGTTTTGAACATTTTAAAAGTTATACTATAAATCAAATATGGATAATTTGGCTAACAAATTCACAGAAACCCTCTGGATATTGTTTACCTTTTTTTTGCACTCCTTTTTGACTCTCTATTTCATTGGCAATATATTTAATATTTGGCATTACATATAATGTCAAATTCAGAATTAAATTTAGAAAAGTACAATTTTATTCCACAAGTTATGTGTCCCTCAAAATTGTTTGAATATGTACAATGTGCAAGAAACTACTAATAGTAAAGATGCTACAGCAGAGGTGTGGGACAGATGCACCTATTATACAAACCCGGAACATAGGCATTATGTATGTTTAATGGGAATAATAACAATAATGAGGAATGTTAATGAATAGTCAGTCTAAGTGTCTATGGGACTTCATTTATATCCTTTTTAAAAGGAAGATTATGGAACACATGGTGGGAAAATAATGAAGATATAGGTTTAGGAGTCATTAGGCAGGTCAGATAGGTCATGGTATTCAACTGGATAGGAGATATCAGAAGGAAAATGAGCATTATGGTATATCAAATGCTTCCTATATAAAGAATGTTGAAAAAGCTAGAAAAAAACAGGGCTCTAATTTTAGCTTAAATGTATAAAGAATTTGAAAGCTATTACTCTTATCCTTAGAGCAAGAAAAAGACAAAGCTTAATTTTTCTTGCACCCATCAGAGGTTACAGGGCCATTTTCAACCCCAAATCTGAAGAGATATGTGAATTCAGAGACACAGCTGAGATCTGCTTATCTTGGGTATGTCACTAGAGACATAAACTGGTGAATATACTTAAACACTAATGAATTGTTTCAGTATAGTATGGGATACCTTAAGAGTGAGAAAATCTGCAGTCTTAAGGGCTCTCACCCTTGTATAGAATTTACCCCTAGGATTCTATCAGCATGTCCCAGTGAAGATTCAAGAAAGATTCCCTCAGGATTCTCCAAAAACAGATGGATGAAGGGTGAGAGTGGGTATAGAAATTACTGTGAAATATACCCAGATTGCTTTTAGTATCAAAGACCTATTGTCTTGTGGTAGAGGGAGCACATTGCTAGATCCTTATCTAAGCTAGTGGAAATTGATTTTCCTCACTATAGTTGCTTACTACCTTTTCTGAGTGCCCTGAGAGAGAAAAAAGAGAGAGAAAACCTAGACAACAGATATGAAGACAGAAAAATTGAAAATTCGATAGCCAAAGGAAACAAATAGAAGAAAAGAACCTATACCATTGTTGACACACTTGTTAAGGTCGCAACCAAGAAACACTGAAAGATGAGATTCAATGAGATAATTACAGAATGTTCATCATCTTCAGCACCTTATAGTCACACTAACAGGACATTAATATACTATCATTGTATTACGGGTAAAAGACCAAGTAGACAACCTCTGAGGATACGTACTTATAGAATCTCAGAGCAAAGAAAAGAAACAAAAAAATTATCATTACAGGGACATGAAGCTTACAGAAAATGTCACACTGATCCCAAGTCTTAGCCAGAGAAACACAAAAATGCTAAACGTCTATGTATCTAGTCCCAATTACTCAATACAATTTGTCAAATTTCAACAAAAATATTCCATGATATGCCAAAGACAAGAAATAAGATAGTCTTAGGATACAGTGTAATAATCACAAGCAAGCTCAGCTGTGACACAGTTGTTGGAGTTATCAGGGAAGGAACTTGAAATATCTACATTTAAAATGTTAAGGGCCCTAATGAATATAACAAACTTCTAAAACTCAACAATAAGAAAACAAACGTTAAATTTAAAGATGGGCTAACATCTGAAGAGATGCTTCGATAGAGTAAATATAAAAATGGCAAATGATCATATCAAAATGTTTCAGGCCTTACCTGAAAAGGTGTTTCCACAGAAAACTTGTTATATGAATATTTATAGCACCTTTTCCTTTCATCACTCAAAATTGTAAGCAATAAGATGTCTTTCAACAGGAAAATGGACAAATAGCTTTTGGTACATCCATATAATAAAATAACATTTTGATGATTAAAAGGTAATGATAAGAAGCTTTTTAGTTTGAATCCATCCCATTATTGATTTTTGATTTTACTTCGTATGCTTTAGGAGTCTTGTTAAGGAAGTCAGTTCCTAAGCCAACATGGTAAAGATTTGGGCCTACTTTTTATTCTATTAGACACAGGGTGTTTGTTTTAGTGTCTAAGTCTTGGATCCACTTTGAGTTGAGTTTTGTGTAGGGTGAGAGATAGGAATTTAATTTTATTTTGTAACATATGGATTTTCAGTTTTCCTAGCACTACTGGTTGAAGAGGTTATCTCTTCTCCAATGGAGGCTTTTGGCACCTTTGTCTAGTATGAGATAACTGCATTTATGTGAGTTTGTCTCTGTGTCTTCTATTCTGTACCATTGTTCTACATGTCTCTTTTGGTGCCAATTGATGCCATGTTGTTACTATGTTACTATGGCTCTGTAGTGTAGTTTAAGGTCTGGTATTGTGATGCCTCCTGCTTCACTTTTCTTGCAAACTATTGCTCTGACTATTCTGGGTCTCTTTCTCTTCCCAAATGGAATGTTACTCAGTCTTAAATACAAATGAAATTAAGGCCTTTGCAGGTAAATGGAAGGAAGCTAGAGAATATCATGCTAAGTGAAATAAGCCAATCCCCAAAAATCAAAGACTACATGTTCTCTCTGATATGTGGATGCTAATTCACAATAAGTGTGTGTGGGGGGGCTAGGAATAATAGAGGTACTTTGGATTAGGCAGAGGGGAGTGAAGGAAGGGGAGGAGATATGGGTTTAGGAAGGATAGTAGAATGAATAGGACATTATTACCCTATGTACATATATGATTATATGGCTGATGTGATTCTACGTCATGTACAACTAGAAGAACAGATGTTATACTCCATTTATGTATGATGTGTCCAAATGCATTCTACTCTCATGTTTAACTAATTAGAACAAATTTTAAAAAGTAATGAATTATCAAGTAACACTAGATGGATCTTGATTGCATATTACCTTTGTGAAAGAAACTAGTGTAAATTGGCTGCAAATTATAAAATTTCATTATAAAAATATTCAAGAACAAGTCATACTTTAGAGGCAGCCTGTGTATCACTGGTCACTAGGAGTTTTAGGAGGGTCTTGGATGTGGTATAAAGGAGATTGCTAGTGTGGTCAAACTTTTCTATATGATACCGTAAGGATGAAAGCATGATGCTGTGATACTTGTGATCCAAATCCACAAAACTTTGTAGCCCAAACAGTGATCATTAACATACACAAATTTTTTAAAAAAATTATAATGGGTATATACTACAGGATAAATGCTGAATATATTACAAAAACATCCAACTGAATTAAATTTGTGTGAACAGCCTCACTGAAGTCTAGAAAAGGTGTTGGCTTAAGTAATTTTGTAAATGAATGGAATTCATACATCCAAAGGCAAAAGGAATTGAACAACTCTAGTTCATAAGGCTGTTTCCATGGGAGTGTGAGTTAATAACTATGAAGTCACTGTACATATACAGTGTAGTGAGCAAAGAAGTAAATGGATGTAGGATCTTGGGAGCCAAGTTTCTCACGGTTGGAGTGGAATTTTGCAAATAAACAATGTATGGAGATGAGCATGACCTTTGTAAAGAATTACAGTTGGAGATGTCACAATAGTCTCATGTATAGCTTAACATAGATTCAGATGGGTACATGTAAACATATTTATACAAATGTATATGTAAGTATGCTAGCATGAACACACAATTCCTAGCTCTCTCAGGTAAGTAAGAACTAGAAATAATGACTCCCAGTAGCAATGAGTACACCCAGTAGTAATGAGTATACTTAGCACTGGGATTTTGCTTTCTAATACTGGTGTTCCACAATGGAACTTAAGCCACTTGAAAAAAACATTGCTGATTCTAAGTCTGAGGAAAGAAATATACCAATGAGCCTGGACCATCTGTAGTGCCAAAAGGGATGATGCACTCAAAAACATCAACAATGTTGTGGTTTTGACATAGGAACATCGGAGCCAATTCAAAGAGCATTTGCCAGGCTTGGAGACGCATGTTTGTAAACATAGTGGCTCGGGAGGCTGAGGCAGGAGGATCCACAAGTTCAAGGCCAGCCTCAGCAACTTAGCAGGGCCCTAGATAACTCAGTGAGACACTGTTTCAAAATAAGATAAAAAGGGTTGGGTATGTAGCTCAGTGGCTAAGCACCTCTGGATTCAATCCCTGGTACAAAACTAAACAAAGCAAAACTCCCAATAGCCAGAGATGGAAAAATTTGAGCACCAAAATAACTAAATAGTATTGGAGCATAACAAAAAAATGTAAAATAATTTAAAGTATTTAATATATATATAATAAAATAAAAATATATAAAGTTCATCTAGATATGTGTATTTATATATATGAGTATAAATAAAAATCCTCAGTCTATATTGTCATAAATAAGAGAATAAACTGATAGAGAGGAGTAAATCTCCCAAGAAAAGTAATTCCAAATAATTTGTATGTAGTCCCCCTTCAGGGAGGTATAGCAGAACTCTGCACTCCTTAAACTTTAGTTGTGCATACTGAATTCCTTCCAAAGAATAGCATATGAAAAAGGAAGAGAAGTAGAAAAACCTGATATTTACTGCCTTAACTAGTGGTCATGCTGACATTAACAGAGCTAACTCACATAGGTAGAAAGTACCCTTAATAAGGTATAAAGGAATACATATTACCACTATGGTTTTTTCTCCAAAACCCATAACCACTGTCTATTCATGATAAGAACAATAGACCCATCCCACTTGAGGAGTTTTCTACAAAATTCTTGACTATTATTAGTTAAACTGGCAAGGTTATCTAAAACAAGAAAAATTTGAGAAACTGCTCCAGCCAAGAGATGCCTAAGAGCCGGGCGCGGTGGCACAAGCCTGTAATCCCAGCACTTTGGGAGGCTGAGACAGGAGAATCGCGAGTTCAAAGCCAGCCTCAGCAATAGCGAGGTGGTGCTAAGCAACTCAGTGAGACCCTGTCTCTACATAAAACACAAAATAAGGCTGGTGATGTGGCTCAGTGGTCGAGTGCCCTTGAGTTCAATCTCTAGTACCAAAAAAAAAGAGATGCCTAAGGAGACATGATGACTAAATCTAATGACATATTCTAGATGACATCCTGGAACAGAAAAAGTTAATTAGGAATAAAAAATAAGAATACCTGAAAAAAAACTTATTTAATCATTATGTAACCTTGTTAATTTATCAATTATGACAGATTGACCATATTAAAACATGATATTAATCACAAGAGAACTCAGTTTCATAATTCCTTGAATTTTGGGTAAACCTAAAATTGTAATAAAATAAAATGATACAAAAGATACAGAGAGAAAGAGACAGAGTGAGTTTATAAAATTAGGAATTTTCTAGGAAGACTTGTGTCACTAAGCACAGAGAAGAAAACATTTCAAGTAGAGAGTAAACAACTGTTGTCAAATACTGAGAAAGGATTAACGTGCTTTGGGCAAAATTATCGATAAATGTTAACACCTAGTAGTAAAATGCTTATAAATCTGAAACCCTTCTGTGGGGCTAGTGAGTGGGTCCGCTTTCCTGGTGGGCAAAGCACAAGGTGAAAGATGCTTAAATAAATTAATAACAAATTCCTATTGCTTCAGTTCTGTATGCTGCTGTTAACCATTTTTAGTAAGGGTTTATTGATTTCTTGGAAGCCAGGCGAGGTTCATTTGTGTGAATTTGTATGGGTGTCTAACAGCAGAGCAGGTTGCATTGCTTGGGGGAAAGAAGGAAGACAGCACAGCCTGTGCTTTCCAGCTGGCAAAATCTGGAGGAACAGAGGAAGAGAATTGCTGGCAGTGGACATGGGAAAACCTTGCCAATTCTTTGGTTGCACAGTTGAAAACTCCATGTGCTTCTCGTCACACAGCAATATTTTCACACCTCTTGTGCCATTAATTAAGCTCTCTTTATCCTCCTGAATTCAGACAAGGGACTCACATCATTGAATGTTGAGATCCATTTTTAATGGGGGCAAACATGGGATATATTCAATATTGGATGCTTTTCCCCTGTTCATTTTGCACGGGAAAGCTGAATTAGGTGTGAAACACCACATATATTTTCTATAGCAATTGATCTTGTCAGAGAATTGAATCTCTTGGGAATAATAATACAGACCATCTATCTAAGACTGGATCATAAATTGCATACTTTTTTCCATAGAGTTTTATTCTGTAACATCAATGAGCTGAATAGTTATTAACAGACTGTGACCTGAATAAATGAGTTCTACAAGATGTCAATAGCACTTGGGAATTTCAAAAATTATAGCATGAATGTATAGACACATAATAATTTAATTTATGCCCAAACCAGACATTGTAGTCATCATTTAAGTGGAGTGTCTAGACAAAAAAAAAAAAAATTGTCAATAGGGAGAATTGATTTTGAAATTTTTTCTTTATTATTTCATTGTTCTTTTTAAAAATAAGTAATTTATAGTTTGGATTGTTTTATTTTTGCTTTCTATTCTGAAATAGCTATTGATTCACAGAAAGAGATGAGAGTGTAAAGAAAGATGTTGGGTACATGTAAAACAAAATTTATATTAGTACAATCCAGTTTGTCCAGATTTAGCCAGGGTTACATGCACTTGTCGCTGTGTGTGTTTGTGTGTGTATGCATTGGTGTATGTGTATTTCTCTATAATTTTATCATGTGTTGACACATGCAACTATTAACACAATACAGATTCAGACTACTTCATGGCCACCAGTCTTCCCCTGCTAATAAGCATGTCTTCCCCACCTCATCTATAATCCCTGCCTGGCAAAAATCTGTTTCTATCTGTATAATTTTGTTATTTTAAGAATGTTTTATAAATGGCATCCCACATTAAACAAATTCATGTGCTTTTTTTCTTTTTCTTTTCTTTTTTTTTAATCAGCAAAGTTCTTCCTGAAATTATTTTAAATTAAAAAATACAGTAACAAACCTCAAGTTTGTTCTTCTTTGGTCACTTGAAAATGACAAATTCTTGATCTCAAACAGGAAAGATTTGGGCAATGAGGAATGTTGGCTAAGGATATTCATGTGCTGTCTTTCAAAAAACTAGACCCATGAAGAGAGAGTCCAACAGCTCCTGCAAAAATAATTTGTTAGTGTCTTCTTTCTAGATATCTGTGCTAGGGAACAAGGGTCAGAACTGGGCCTGTACAGATAGAGGCAGTTTGTGATCAAGGCCAAGAGAACACTATTGTTGGGTCGAAATAGGATGGACATTGCTGTAGTGCTACTGTTTTTCCCCAGTCTTACCAGCTCTTTTTTCTTCTATCTTCTTGTTTTCATTCATGCATGTAGAGAAAGATCTGCAGTCAGCATGCTTCAAAGTGACATGTGGCACAGAGAAAGGAGAAATGATGGATTTATTCCTGATCTGGTCTACACTAGAATCTTGGTCTACCAGATACCAATGACTTTTCATCATTTCAAAATCAAAAGAAATATAGAAAAAGGGAGGAAGCATAATGTTTTTCAAATCATTTGCATATAAATATCTAATAAATTATTCCCATGGTAGCCACATGGAGAATTGGACAAGAATTTTCTTCAGGCGAGTCCCTCTCTCTTCAAAAAAGAAGCATCTGACAAGGAAAGGAAGGTTACTTATGTCTAAACTATTTATCAGTTACCCTGTATGTAGCTTTAGAGGCTTGGACTGTATCAGTTTTATATCACTAATGTATTCCAGATACCAGTGTGGTGCCTTGCTCATGGTATGTGTTAATTATATTTCTGAAAGATATTATACTATGAGTTAGTCAAACTTGTAATCCTCCAGCCTCAGCATCCCAAGGAGCTGGAATTAGAGGCATGTGCCACCACGCCTGGCTGCTGAGTGCTTTTCTTAACCACTATCCATATATACTTGAAATTCATAAAGCACAGTCCGAATATAATGAATTCCTCTTAAATGATAGCTATTACAGATGACAACAAATACAAGACACACGGTTTCTAGTAAACCAGTGGAAGGAGACTTTGAGAATACCACTCTGTGCTTGGTTTGTTGTGAGAGCATGAGCAGCCTGATGTTAGGAAATTCTCATTGTTCTTCTGGTAACCCCATTGACTAACAGATTGTCACGTGGCAGTTTGTAATAAAATTACATTCCCCTAATTTGAGTTGTTCTCCTCAAGACCAGTCTTTAGAACCTGATGGAAATGGCTTATAATGTCAAATAACTAAACAGTTTTCTTCATAAAGCCGGCATTATTTTGCTATTGTTGGACTGCTGTTTTTCTTAAAAATAACATAATCTAGAGAGATGGTTTCATTAATCTCCTTTCCTCCTCTATATTTCAACTTTATCCTGGGGAATGACTCTAAAAATCTTTCCAGAAAAAAAAAAAAACACTTTTCATTAAATGTTAACAGATCATTGAGACCTGTGTTAGGAACTCAAAACTAAAATCTACTCATGAGTATCAGTTAGCTAATCCTTTCCCTCTTCAGCAGGATCACAAATTTGGTGAATGGTAGGAATGCGGACTTGAAGTTTTCAAGTAATAGGGTTAGAAATAGTCATTTAAATCCCATTTTCTGTTTTCCTAGATGCAGGAGAGAGAAAACAACCCTTACTTGGTTGGAACTTTGGGTATCTTATTCTTTGATGTAATCTCCTGAAGATGTATGATTGTGCTAATTCCCTGAGGAAGGGTCAAACGTTCATTAACAATTTGAAACATTCATTTACAATTATTTAATGAGTTTATAGATTTGTATAAGACGCTGTCTGTATCATGTTAAAGGGAGGGGACTTACTGAGATGGATGGGAAGATTAATGCAAATGAGGAGGATTTTAGTATCTGGCATGTTACAGAGACCTCCACTGAAGGCATCCCCCACAGAAACAGGATCTTCAGTTATGCCCTAGAAACTGCCTTGTAAACATGATCACAATTGCCATTGCTCTTTATGAGAATATGAGTGCATAATTTTATGAGGCTGCTTCCTTGCATCATTAATTTTAATGGAGCTTTACATAGAAAAATATTTTTCAGGTAGTGTATAATGCATAGCAAATCCTATGAATCCTAAATAAAATAGCTAATATTATTTCTCCTATAGTAATTAATAAAGGCTTGTGACTTATGAGCTTGGTTAGGTACCTGACATAAAACCTTCCTTTCCACCACCAGAACCACAGTTTTTATTATAAACTTAAACATAGTTTTTGTAAAGAAAACTTGTGTTCTTTTTGTCTTCAAGGTAGCATCTTACAGAGCTTGGGGATATTGAAAAAGATCTTTTATTAGGCATGAGTTCTGTGTCATTAGTCATTTCGCAGTTGAAAAAAATATTCACTTAACATTGGAAAAGATTATTGATCTAATTCCTTGGAAAACATTAGGAACATTTGCAACTTATTATAAGTAAATAGTACTTAAATGAGGATGAGTTTGTATCAGTGACATGACAAAGAGGTCCACTGGATTGATGACAAGAGACTCAAAATAAGAACATTTGAGCCTAATCTTTGCATCTGTGATATGTGACCTGCATTATACAGGTTGGTTATGGCAATGGATCGGTTTTTGTAGGTCTCAGTCAAATGTTAATATCCTATCATTGCAGACCAGGGGCTTATATTTAATTTGATGCTTCATGTTCAGAAAAGAGCACTGCATATTGGCTTTTGACCACATCTGTCAAGTTTCTAGATGGGAAAATTGAAAGGTATTGGCTTTATTCATGAATAGTTTAGCACCTAGCAAATAGCTCCCTTTCATTGCTACTTCTCCAAATTTGAAAATAAAAGGTCTATTAGTCTCTGCAGGAAATGTTATTTTTCATACTCTTTTCATAGGAAGTTCTCCTTATGTCCCTATGCCACTGGTTAGTAATATCAACAAATTAGTTCTTATTCTACTTCCTGTCCATCCTTGTGTTTCCAAAAACATGTGAAGGACATATGAGCAGAAGTAAAATAGATCAAGCTGGAACAGAAAAGAGATTTGCATTTGTATGGTACAGTTTGCCTTAACTGTTCCTCCTTTCACAAATTCTCTTCTCATCTTCCTGAATGGCTTCCTTATTGCAGTGTTGTTTTGAAAAAGTCTTTTTCTTACTTGTATTGAAGTTACATTCAAGGAAAGAAAATAAGTTTTATAGGCATTTAAGTGCATTTTCAGTAACCAGCATAGGACTTGGAATGTAGTATTAAAACAAGAAAATTTATGTTAAAGCAAGCATTTATGTTGCAATTTTTATAAGCTGTGTTATATTGACTTAAAATTGTATATGTAAGAGAAAATGAAAACATCAGAAACAAGCATGAAAACCAACACATTTTCCAACGACATTTACATAGCTGCAAACTATAAACTCAAAAATTTAACTGTTGATGGAGATTTTAATTGGTATATTTAATTTTGAAACAATTAAGTAAAAAAGTGCGTTAAATTTTTTTTAAATTATTACCCTAATTAGTAAAAGATTATTAATTTAGCAAATGTAAGAGTAAAATTTATATAAAAACTATTTATTGATTTTTAGTGATATAATTTTTATATTAACTTCATATTATTCCATTATCATACTTTTTATCAGTATTGAAAATCTAATTTAGTTCATTAGTTCAAAAACATTATTAAACATCACTTATTTTGATAGATTTTAGGTTCTGACAATGTACAGTTATTAATTTATGTGTGTGATTGCAGAGAAAACACATAACATGGGGTCTTTCATTTGGAAAATATGAATGCACAAATTAGGTATTGTTAACTCTAGACACTCTAGATATTTTAAAATATCTGAAACTATGTACTTGTTGGTCAATAATTCCCAATTTCTCTTTTTTTTTGGTACTGGGGATTCAACTCAGGGGTACTCAACCACTGAGCCACGTCCCCAGCCCTATTTTTTGTTTTATGTAGAGACAGGGTCTCACTGAGTTGCTTAGCACCTCCCCATTGCTGAGGCTGGCTTTGAACTCGCGATTCTCCTGTCTCAGCCTCCCAAAGTGCTGGGATTACAGGTTTGAGCCACCGCGCCCGGTCTCTTTCTTTTTTTTAAATGCCTTTGTATTTATTTTTATGCGGTGCTGAGGATTGAATACCGTGCCTCACACATGCCAGGCAAGTGCTCTAGCACTGAGCCATAATCCTGGCCCCCCAGTTTTCTCTTTTCTATCATTTCCTGAAAACTGCCATTCTACTTTTTTGTTTCTATGAGTCTGGCTATTTTATATGCCTCGTATAAGTAGAATTTTAGCAGGATTTTGCTTTTAAATACAACTAATATTTCATTGTACATATGTAGCACAGTTTCTTCACCCACTGATCTGTTGATGGACATTTAAGTTGTTTCTATGTAATGGCTGTTGCAAATGATGCTGCAAGGAATGTGGGCAAGCATCAATCTCTTTGAGATCCTGGAAATTTCAATCCTTTTGGTCACGTACCAAGAAATAGGATAGCTGGGTTATATTATCATTCTATTTTTAAGTTTGGGGGAAGTACTCTACTGTTTTCCATAGTGCTGGCACCATTTTATGTCTCATCACCAAATGCCCCAGTGGTTTAGTATCTACACATTCTCCCTCATTTGTTTTTTTTTGTGTGTGTGTGTATTAGATAATAGCCCTCCCATCATTGGTTAGATAGCATCTCATTGTGGTCATGATTTACATTTCACTGATGAGCACTTGTATTGAGAATACTCTCTCATACCTTTCATCATTTGCATATCTTTTATTTAATTTCTTTGTTTTTAAAAAAAATCGGGATTTTTGGTTTTGTTTTGGTTTGGCTTGTATTTTTGTTTTTGTTGTTGCTCTTAAATCATATATATTATTTATACATTTTGGGCATTGATTCCTTATCAGATGTATGCTTTGAAAAATTTTTTCTTTCATTCTGTAGAATAACTTTTTACCGTGTTGAATGTGTCCACCGATTTTCAGAAGGCTTTTGATTTGATGAAGTCCCACTTGTCTATTTATGATTTGAGCTCCTCTGCCTTTTGTGTCATACCCACAAAATGTTAGGAAGCTTTTCCACTATATTTTTCTAGGTGTCTTATAGTTCCAGGTCTTGCATTTAAATCTTTTGTTTACTGCTAGTTAAACTTCTATATAAGAGGTCCAATTTCATTCTTTTGCATGTCAATATTCACAGCACAATTTATTGAAGGTACTATCCCTTTCCCACTGTGCAGTATTGAAACCTTTGTTGAATATCAGGTGGCTGTGTACACATGGACTTATTTTTAGACTTACTATTCTATTCTCTTGGCCTATATGATTGTTTTTACATAAGTACTATATCACTTTAACTCATGTAGCTTTTAAATGTTTTAAAATTAGGAAATGTGAGGACTCCAGGTTTGTGCTTTATTTTTAAGAGTATTGTGACTTATCCTATTTTTGTGTTACCAAAATATTTAGAATTTCTTTTCTATTTCAATAAAATAGGTCATTGGTATTTTGATAGGGATTGCAATGAATGTATAGAATTTTTAGGAAGAAATGAGTATTTTAACAATCTATTAATGTGTGATGCTTTTTTAATAAGTTTTGTTCAGCATTGCTTTATAATTTTCAGTGTAAAACTCTTTTGCCTTCTTGTTTTCTTCCTAATTATTTTTGTCATGAAATTTCATTGTCAAATACATGTAATATCATGTCAACTCCAAGCAGATGGTACTCTTCATTCCCAATATTCAGGTCATTTATTTCTTTATGTAGCCTAATTATTCTAGTTGAACTTTCAGTACTACGTGGAACAGAAAAGAAGGCAGTACTGGGAGGCTGAGACCGGAGAATCGCGAGTTCAAAGCCCGCCTCAGCAGCTGAGAGGTGCTAAGCAACTCAGTGAGACCCTGTCTCTAAATAAAAACATAAAATGGGGCTGGGGATGTGGCTCAGTGGTTGAGTACCCCTAAGTTCAATTCCTGGTACTGAAAAAAATAGAAGAAGAAGAAGAGAAGGTAGTAGGCATCCTAGACTTATCCTTATTTTAGAGAAAAATATTTCAGTTTTTCACTGTTTGATGTAATCCATTTGTTTTTCATATATGACATTTATTATGCTGAGGCAAATTTGTTCAACAGAAAGACTGAATCCTGAGAGTTTCATGTGAGAACTTTTTATGAAGTTGTGATAAATTTTTTTGTGTGTTTATTGAGATAATGAGACTTTAAGCCTATATTCTGTCAATGTTGTATACCACATTGAATTATTGACATGTTGAATGATCTTTCCATATAGTGATAAATTCCATTTGGCCATGTATATGATCCTTCTAATGTACCATTGAATTTGATTTGCTAGCATTTTGTGGAGGATTTTACAAGTATGTTCAACAGGGTTGTTGGCCTGTGTTTTTCTATTCTTGTAATGGTTTTGTCTGTTTTGATATCAGAGTATTAGCAACATCAAATTATTTAGAAATATTTCTTTCATATCAATTTTTTGAGAGAACACAAGAAGAATGGATGCTATTTTTTAATATTTGATAGAATTCACCAAGAAAGCTGTCCAGTCATTGGGTTTTTCTTTATTGGAAGGGGTTTATTTATTTATTATTTTATTTGTTCTTTTTATGTACATATGACAGTAGAGTGTATTTTTACATATGGTACATACAGGGAGTATAACATATTCTAAATAGGACCCATTCTTGTGGTTGTACATAACATGAAGTTATACTGGTCATGTATTCATATATGCATATAGGAAAGTTTGTCCAATTCATTCTACTCATTCCTATTCCCATCCTCCCTTTCTTCTCTTAATTCCCAATTGCCTAATCCAAGGAACTTCTGTTCTTCCCCTATTCACTCTCCCTTGTTGTGGGTTAGCATTCACATATCAGAAAGAATATATAGCCTTTAATTTTTTGGGACTGGCTTGTTTCACTTAGCATGATATTCTCCATGTCTATCCATTTACAGGCAAAAGCCACAATTTCATTCTTCTTTAAGAATGAGGAATAATCCACTGTGTATATATGCCACATTTTCTTTATCCATTCACCTGTTGAAGGGCACCTAGTGTGATTCCATAGTTTAGCTGTTGTGAATTGAGCTTCTATAAACACTGATATGGTTGCATTACTGTAGTATGCTAATTTCAGTCCTTTGGGTATAGACTGAGGAGTGGTATAACTGGGTCAAATGGTGGTTCCATTCCAAGTTTTCTAAGGAATTCCATATTGCTTTCCATAATAGTTGCACCAATTTCCAGTCCCAGGAGCAATGTGCAAGTGAACCTTATCCCCATATCCTTGCCAACATTCATTGTTACTTGTACTTGTCAGAATTGCCATTCTGACTGGAGTGAGATAGAATCTCAGTGCAGTTTTAATTTGCATTTCTTTAATTGCTAGTGATGTTGAGCATTTTTTCATATATTTTTGGACCATTCTTATTTCTTCTTCTGTGAAGTGCCTGTTCAATTCCTTTGTCCATTTATTGACTGGGTTATTTTTTTTTTTTGTAGTTCAGTTTTTTGAGTTCTTTGTATAGCCTGGAGATTAATTCTGTATCTGAGGTGCAGGTGGTAAATATTTTTTTCCTTTTCTGTAGGCTTTCTGTTCACATTCTTGATTGTTTCCTTTGCTGTAAAGCTTTTTAGTTTGATAACATCCCATATGTTGAGTCTTGATTTTACTTCTTGCACTGTCGAAGTCTTATTAAGGTGGTTGGATCCTGAGCCAACATGATGGAGAGTCAGGCCTAATTTTTCTTCTAGTAGGAGCAGGGTCTCAGGGTTAATGCCTAGGTCCTTTACCCACTTTGAGTTAATTTTGTGTAGAGTGAAAGATATAGGTTCATTCTACTATATAGTAGATATATGAATTTCCATTTTTCTCACCACAATTTGCTGAAGAGGCTATCTTTTCTCCAATGCATGTTTTTGGCACCTTTTTCTAGTATGAGATAACTGTATTTAGGTGGGTATGTCTCTATATCTTCTCTTCTGTTCCATTGGTCTTCATGCCTGTTTTTGTGCTGACAACTATGTTGTTTTTGTTACTATAATAACAGTATATTTTATAATTTTTGATACTATAATAACATAATATAATAACTGTGGTATAATTTAAGGTCTGGTATTGTGATGCTTCCTATATCACTTTTCTCACTAAGGATTGCTTTGGCTGTTCTGGGTCTCTTATCTTTCCAAATGAATTTCATGACTGTTTTTTCTATTTCTATGAATAATATATTTGAATTTTAATAGGAATTGCATTAAATCTATATAATGCTTTTGATAGTATGCCCATTTTGACAATATTAATTCTGCCTATCCAAGAACATGGGAAATCTTTCCATTTTCTAAGGTCTTCTTCAATTTCTTTCTCTTGTCTTCTGTAGTTTTTATTGTTAAGGTCTTTCACCTCTTTTGTTAGATTAATTTCCAAGGTTTTTTTGTGAGGTTATTATAAATGGGATAATTTTCATGATTTCTCTGAGCTGATTTGTCATTGGTATATGGGAACACAATTAAAATATGAGCATTAATTTTATATCTTGCTACTTTGCTGAATTTGTTTATGAATTCTTGAAGCTTTCTAGTGGATCATTTGTGGGTTTTCAAAATGTAGAATCCTGTCTTCAGCAAATAGGGATAGTTTGAAGTCTTCTTTTCCTATTTGTATCCATTTTATTTTCTTTTGTCTAATTGCTGTCACTAGAGTTTCAAATACCATACTGAATTGGAATGGTGAAAGAGGGCTTCCCTGTCTTATTTCAGTTTTTAGAGGGAATGCTTTCAATTTTTCTCCATTTAGAATGATGTTAGCCTTGTGTTTAGCATATATAGCTTTTACAAGGTTGAGGTGTGTTCCTACTATTCCTAGTTTTTCTAATGTTTTGAGCATGAATGAATGCTGTATTTTGTCAGTTTTATTAAATCTATTGAGATAATCATGTGATTCATGTCTTTAAGTCTATGGATGTGGATAAATTATATTTATTGGTTTCCATATGTTGAACCAACCTTGCATACCTGGAATGAACTCCACTTAATCATATTGCACTATATATTTAGTATGTTTTTGTATGGGATTTGTCAGTGTTTTATTGAGAATTTTTGCATCTATATTCATCAGGTATATTGGTTTGAAGTTTTCTTTCTTTGATGTGTCTTTGTCTGTTTTTGGTATCAGGGTGATACCAGTTTCATAGAATGAGTTTAGAAGAGTTCCCTTCTTTTCTATTTCATAGAATAATTTGAGGAGTATTGGTGTTAATTATTCTTTGAAAGTCTGGTACAACTCAGTTGGGAATCCATCTGGTTCTGGGTTTTACTTTGTTGGTAGGCTTTTGATGGTATCTTCTATTTCATTGCTTGAAATTTATCTGTTTAAATTGTGTATGTTCTCCTGATTCAATTTGGGAAGATCATATGTCTCTAGAAATTTGTTGATGTCTTCATGATTTTATATTTTAATTCAGTATAGATCATAAAAATTGTTTCTGATTATCAGCTGTATTTCAATAGTGTTTGTGATAGTATTTCTTTTTCATCATGAATTTCAGTAATTTGTGTTTTTCTCTCTTTTTCTTCATTAACTTGGCTAAGGGTTTATCAATTTTATTTTATTTTTTAAAAGAACCTATATTTTGTTTTGTTGATTTTTGAAATTTTTTGTGTCCTTAAATTTCATTAGTTTCAGCTCTGATTTTAATTATTTCCTGTCTTTTGCTGTATGTGAAGTTGATTTGTTCTTCTTTTTCTAGGGCTTTGATATGTAAAGTTTAGGTCATTTATTCAGTGACTTTCTATTTTTTAATGAATGAGCTTAATGTGGTGAACTTTCCTCTTATAACTGCATTCATAGAGTCTCAGATATTTTGACATGTTGTGTTTCTATTCTCATCATCTCTAAGTTTTTTTTTATTATTTCATCCATGATTTCTTCAGCTATCCATTGGTCATTCAGTAGTGTATTATTTCGTCTCCAGGAATTAGAGTAGCTTCTATTTTTATTTTATTGTTGATTTCTAATTTCATTTATTATATTCTGGCAAAATGCAAGGTATTATCTCCATTTTTTGTATTTGCTAAGAGTAGCTTAGTGGCCTAAGATATGGTCTATTTTAAAGGAGGATGCATGTGCTGCTGAGAAGAGTGCATTCAGTCATTGATGGATGGAATATTAAATATGTATCTCTTAAATCTAAATCATTAATTATATTTTTTAGTTCTATAGCTTCTCTATTTAGTTTTTGTTTGGAAGACATATGGACTAGTGAGAGAGGTCACTGAGTATTATTGTGTTGTGATCTATTTGATGGTTGAAATTGGGTAGTGTTTGGTGTATGTAGATGCTCCTTGTTTAGGACAAAAATATTTACATTATTATATCTTGTTGATAAAATAGGTCTCTTAAGCAGCTTGAAATGGCCTTCTTTATCCCTTCTGATTAATTATGACTTGAAGTTTACTTTTTCTGATATGAGGATAGAAACCCCCGCATTTTTATGAGATGTGAATGATAAGTTTGTTTCCCATCCTTTTACCTTAGGTCTGTAAATGTCTTTGCCTATGAGGTGAGTCTCCTGAAGACAGCATATTGCTGAGTTTTGATTCTTAATCCAGTATGCCAATCTATGTCTTTTGACTGATGAATTTAGGCCATTTACATTCAATGTTATTATTGAAAAATGATTTTTATTCCCTATCATTTTGATTTATATCTGGTTTTTAATTTGAATTCAGTTTTCCTTTGACGATATCTGTAATGTAGCTCTTTCCTTTGCTAGTTTTAAGTATATTTTTCATGTCTTCTTCATGAAATATTTTATTAATTATGTCTTATAGTTTGGGCTTTAAAGTTGTGAATTCTTTTAACTTTTGTTTAGCAGAGAAGATTTTTATTTCATCATCAATTCTGAAGCTTAACTTGGCAGGGTATATTCTTCTTGGTTGGCATCGATTTTCTTTCAGAGTTTGGTGTATATTCCAAGATCTCCTGGCTTTAAGGCTTTGGCTTGAAAAAAATCACCTGAGATTGGGATTAATTTCCCTCTAAATATGACCTGTGCTTTGCTCTGGCAGTCTCTAAGATTCTATTCTTCTTCTATATGTTCGGCTTTTTCATAATAATGTTCCTTGGTGTGGGTCTGTTGTAATTTTGTATATTTGGGGTCCTCTATACCTCCTGTATTTGATTTTCCATTTTATTCTTAAGGTTTGGGAAATTTTCAGATATTATTTCACTGAAAAGATTATGCTTTACTTTGGATGGTGTCTCTGAGCCTTTGTCTATCCTGATAAATCTTAAGTTTGGTCTTTTCAGGTTATCCCATATTTTCTGGAAGTTCTGTTCATGGTCTCTTAATGTCTTTTCTCCAACTTTATTTTCAAGATTATGTATTTTATTCTTCATTTCCTGAAATTCTGTCTTCCAAGTGGCCTAGTCTGATGGTGATATTTTCAATGAATTTTTAATTTGGTTTATTAATTCCTTCACTTTGAAGATTTATTCTTCCTTTTTATTTTCCAGAATCTCTCTTTATTGAAGTGATCTTTTGCTTCTTGTCTTTGCTCCCTTACATCATCCCTTACTTCACAGATCAATTTAACTATGAACATTCTAAACTCCTTCTCTGACATTTCTTCCATTTTGCTATTAATGGATTCTGTTATTTAAATATTTTGGTTTGTTTGAGGTGATTTGTTCCCTCACTTTTTTATGTTGGTTTCATGTTTTCTCAACTGACAGTTGGCTTTGAGGCAGTACAGTTTCTATCCTGTGGACTTATATTGTCCCTGAAGATCTCCAATGCCTCACAGTTTAGGATTGTTGTTATCTAATAACAACAACTGATACAAACAGTTTAAAGCATTAAACCAAATAGTTCTTGCTATGAAATCTACAATGTTGATTATTATAATAATCAGAAATGATATTATTAGTTAATGCTTAAGGTAAAAACAGTAAGTTTATAAAAGGGTTTATAATTTCAAGTGGTGAGCACTGACAAACCTGAAGTGAGATTGGATGTGAAAATTATGAGGGACAAGGAGAGAAAATAGAAAAAAAAAACATTATAGGAAGAACAAAAGAGAGATCAATAGAGATTATCTATTAGCAGGAAAAGAAAGACAATTGAAAGAAACCCATAAGTGAGCAAAAAAAATGTATAAAATAAAAAATAAAAGATTACAAAAACAAAATTAGTATATACTAATCAAAATCAGTCCTCAAAATATTGATCCATGAAAAATAACTGCCTTCAAAGAACTGTTAGGAGATAAAATAAACAGATATGAATAAGTATCCAGTTAAAGATGAAGTTCATTAAGAAGAGATGGGGGACTAGAAACAGGCTTGTAGATTCAAAAAGTGAATAGGGCAAATGTAGAGGCAATGTAGCATGTGTGTATGACGGGGGAGAGGAAAACAATTGAAGTAAAATAACTAAAGGAAGAGTGAAAGAGAAAGAGAGAGTTTGGCCCTTAGGAAGGAAAAAGAGAGAACAGAAACAAAGGGAAAGAGTTGTGAAATAGATTATAGAAAATCATTCCCAAATATACTAATCAAAAACCCTAACTCTCAAAAATCAGAGCATGGGAAAGTAGCTACCTTCAAGAAATGCTAAAAATAAAAAAGCAGAAACAAATATATATGTATACAAATGCATAAATGCCTATCACATATCCATCAGTACACATTCAAAAACAAAACAAAACAAAATAAAAAATAGAATAGTCCCTGAGAATATATGATTAGAGTATAGGCCTGTTGTCTGTGCCAAACTGTCTTTTTTTGTTTCTCAGCTTCCTTTCTCAGAAGGATTGCATGGGGAGCTATGGAATATACTTTTGGCTTCACTTCCTGGGTATAGTTGCCACTAGGTTCTATGAGATGAGTTTCTGCAGGTTAAACTCCCTGGGGTGTAGCTTTAGTCTGGTATTGTTCCTGGTGTTTTATTGCATGGTGAGTTCTCAGACATTAATGGATCAATCAATTCTAGGACTATACCACTGTACTGTCCCCAAGGCACCACTCATGGAAGGGGGAGTTCATCCTTTGCTATTTCTGTTGTTCTGGGTTACTGCTCTTTTTTGGCCTCTCAAGGACTATTTCTATGCACTGAGCTCAGTCACTTTGCCTGTTCAGATTCTCCCTGCCTCTTGCAAGCAGAACGGTTCAAAGGCTCTGGGGAAGGTGGGCTTTTTCCTTCCTCTCTGATCTGTATTAGCCCAAGGCAAAATATTCTCCTTGCCAGAGATTCTCCTGATTTGTTAGGCTCAATTTAAATCTAGCAGTTGGCATCTGCTAGATACTTATGTTGGACTCAGCCCTGAACTCCTAAGTTCGTGGTCTGAATTCATGCCACTGTACTACAGAGGTACTGAAATGTCTCCAACCTGGGCTCCTGGACCGTGACTTTCCTGAATCAGTTTAATATGCTGAATAGCTTCTGAGTCAACCTAGGGCAGGCTGTCCCTCCTATTCTGGGATTCCCCATACCAAGACTTTCCAGCACTTTTTTTTTAAAAAATTCTGATCTTGTGTTTTAATTTTGCCTGCACCTGCCAGAAGCTCAGTTCCAATTCTTTTCCTTAGCCTTGTCTGATGTACCCCTAATTTCCTAGTCTTCCAAGCTTTCTGTCCAATATTGAGTATTATTGGAGTCACGGAGTTGTGAGAAAGGCTGCTTCCTGCTACTCTGCCATCTTGTCTGCTACTAGGAGGTTATTTATTACTGATTCAGACATGATGCTCATGGATAGTCTGTTTAAGCTTTCTACTTATGATGTAATCTTGACAGTTTTTTGTTTCTAGGAATTTATCCATCTCTTTTAGGTTATACAACTTAATGAAATGCAATTGTTCACAGTAGCCCATTATAATCCTCTGTGTGTGTGTGTATTTATACTTACATATATACATATATGCATACATATGTATGCACATACACAGCAGTAGTTGAAATGTCTTCTTCATTTCTCATTTGATTTTTTTGAAACTTCTATATGGTTTTCTTAGTGTAGCTAAAGTTTTATCAGTTTTGTTTGTCTTTTCAAAAAATAAACTGTGAGTTTTACTGGTGTTTTCTTTTTTATATTGTCTAATTTTTTTTATCTTATAGCAATTTTTATCATTTCTTACCTTCTGCTAACTTTGATTTAAATTTGTTTACTTTTTCTACATTCCTTTACATGTAAAATCTGGTTACTAATATTTTTATTCTGTTTTCAATGTTGGCATTCATTCTATGAACTTCCACTTTAGTGTTGCTTTGGTGCATGTCATAGTTTTAGCATGCTGTGATTTCATTTTGATTTGTCTCAAGACTTTTTATCCCTATTTATTCCTCCCTTTACTTATCAGTTGTTGAAAACTACATTGCTTAATTTCCACATATTTGTGCCTTTTTTCCCCCTTCAGCTAATGATTCCTAGTTTCATTCTATTGTCAATGGAAAAGTCACTGATATGATATTGATGTTCTTAATTTTGTGAAGGATTGTTCTGATACCTAACATGTGACTTCTCTTGGAGAATCTTCCATGTGAGCTTGAAAAAATGTTTGTCTTATGAATGTCTCACCCACTTTTGAAAGTGGAATATTAAAGTCTCCTGCTATATTATATTACTACTTCTCCCTTCAGTTTTGATATTTGTTTCATAGTTTTGGTGCTCTGTTGTTGGGGGCACATATGTTTATAGTTATATTGTCTAATGAACTGGCCCATTTATCATTACATAATGGATTGGCCTTCTTCATCTCTTGTGACTTCTATTTAAAGCCCATTTTTTCTGATATAAGTACTTTCACTCTTATTCTGCTTAGATTATCATTTGTATGGAATATAAATTTTTTCCATGACTTCAATTTCAACCTAAAGTATGCCATTACATCCAAATTGAGTCTCTTATATACAATGTATCTTTAAATCTTGCTTTTGCCCATTCAGTCCATCTTTTGATTGGGAAGTTCTACCCACTTACATTTATAGTAATTAATTATAAGGAAAGAAGCATTTCCATTTTCTTGATTATTTTCTGACTAATATTTGTTTTGCCTTACTTTTCTTCCTTTCCTGTCTTCCTTTATAAATTATTAATTTCTGTAGTGATAGGATTTTCTTTCTCTTTCAGGTTCTTAAATGTATGCATCTTCTATTAGTATTTTATTTGTGATTACCATGAGCTTACATAAAGCATACTAGTCTATTTTAAGCTTATGTTCCCCCTAACCACAGATGAAAACAGCACACTTTTTCTATCCTATGAGCACAAAGACTATGTAATTGTCACAATATTTTTATTTTTCAGTCTTTTTTTTTTTTTTTTGCTAGAGAGTTTAAACCCAGGACCTCATGCATCCTATAGAAACACTTTACCACTGAGTTACATCCTCAATCTGTGATGTCACAATAAATACATTTTTATTTGTGTATCCATTAACCTATTTTTATAATTATAGTTATTTTTAAACTTTTGTCTTTTAACATTTATGCTAAAAATAAAATGATTTATATACTACCATCCATCATATTATGGTAATATCTATTTAATATTTCACTTTATCAGTGACTTTGTACTTTTCACAATTTTATCATCTTTTCATTTCATCTTTAGTTTATCCCTCTAAAATTTCTCCTAAGGAAGTTCTGGTTGTAACAAACTCTATCTGTTTGATCTAGTGTGCTTTTGAATGCTTCTAATGTTTTTTGCTTTTTGTTTTCAGTTTATTTTTTATATTCTTTGGCTCTAGAATATTTCTCTTTGGTTCTTTCTAAAAGTTTCTGTTGCTTCACTAATATTCTCAGTTGGTTCATATTTTTTCCTGATTTGGTTTAGTTGTCTATCTCTCTTCTCTGTGACTCATTGAGTTTCTTTTTGTCCACTAATTTAAATTATTTGACAGTTAACAATAGGAGCTCCATTATTGTAAGGTTGGTTACTCAAGAGTTATTTTGTTCCTTCCATTGGATCATGTTTCACTGATTCTTTGTGTTCCTTGAAGTATTTTTTTGATATTTATTACCACACTCAATCTTTGCTGCCTGACTTGGTCAAGGAAAGACCTCCATCAGTAAACCAACCTAGAGAATCTTGGAGTTCTTAATGCTTTACTATGGATGCATCTTGTCTTCTTGTTTGAATAGATTCCTCATTAGAGGTATTTATTAATTTATTTAATTAATTTATTTCAGGACCCCATAATCTCTTGTTCCTTCTGCATCTGACTATTTTACCATGGGCCAGAACACTGGGTGCATGCTTTAGCTTTCCCTTTGCCTTTCTAGAAAAAGCTTTGAATTATGCATCTTCTTCCAATCTTATTAAGTTATGCAGGTCTCATTAAGCCACTTCTCCTTTTCCTTTGCTCTTAGCTATCTTCAGGTATTTGAACTATACCAGTTCCATTGGCACTTCATTTAAGGAGAGAGAAACAGGTTCCCAAGATCCTGTTCCAAAAGTTTAGGGAAGATGCAAATATGCAGAACTCTCTCTTTTCCCACTGAGGGAGAAGTTATGAGCCAAGGTGATCTCTTGGCTCTGAGTTTTTGCCAGGCCCAGGGAGGTTCTGATACACATAATGTAAAAATGTTACTTTTATCCATCTAATTGCTGATGTTTTCAGTTTTATACTCTTCTGGGATATTGAAACTTCTTAACTGAAATATGAATCTTTCAGAAATGTGTTTTAATCCATATATCATTGTTAAATAAATGTTTTGTGATAAAATGAGGGCTGGGATGTTTTACATAGCCATCTTGCTGACATCACCTTTGAGTTTCTGTTGAGTAGGGTTTTTATCCTCATTAATTGTGTCATATAGTCCAGAGAAAAAAATGATAATTCATTTTATAGTTATCAACTATGCTATTTTTGCAAGTTATTTGTTATACTTGAGCATTAATTTGCTTTCTCATAAAATGTAGGGAAAATAAACTATATATAATGGTTTTCGGTGGTTCTGCACACACTAAGATTCTGTTACAATTAATTGACCGTTTAATGTTTTATTTTCTTTGTATCATTTTATTTATTTTTTTTTAATTTTTTTTATAGACATTTGTTTTATTTATTTATTTATATGTGGTGCTGAGGATCGAACCCAGGGCCTCCCGCATGCGAGGCAAGCGTTCTACCGCTGAGCTACAATCCCAGCTTTGTATCATTTTAAATGTCATGTTTGAAGCCTCAGTTTTCACTTTGTACTTTTTCTGGTTTTATATAAATGTATGTATAAGCAATATCCTTGTATCTCAAAAGCATAGTTTATGAGTCATATGCAAAATTGTTTTATGTTAAAAAACCAAAATAAGAATCTATTATATAATGTCTTGATCTAAAGTGATAAATTTGACCTGAAATTAGGTTGCACATTCTATAGCCCTCTTACCATACAGACTCTCCTTCTCTTCTACTGTTAAGAGCTTGTTTTGAGCAAATCAACCAACTAAGAGTCCAAGCTGAACATTTGTTATTCTATGTATAGTTTGTTATTTTTGTGCTCTAAATCTTGACCAACACTCTTTTAAATAGCTGCTGGAAATGATTCATATTACTCATAAATCTCCCACTCACTGGAGTGAGTGGTCATTGAATTAAGGTTTAGTCTCCCAATCAAAGGAAACTGAAAGAAAAGCACTCTTCTTAGTAAAGAACTTTATAATAAGAGAAATTTGTGCATTAAATTGAGAGATCATAGTCACACATTTGTTTGTGGATCTCAGTTCAATTCACAGGCCCAAAGATTCCAAAACTTAGAATATGACAATAGTTTTAACATAAAACAAAGGCATAATAGAGAATATCCCATCACATGTATGAATTTAAACTGTATTGTTTTGTATTAGAATCTCAATGTGGCTCATTCTGGATTGTTTTTAAGTCTTTATGTGACTATGGTGATATTACAATTAGTATAACATCAGAAAATTTTTTGAAGTGAAAAGTTTTATGACGTTAAAGAGTGGTACTTCTGAAGAGTTTAGCTTTAAAACTCACAACACAGAGCCTGTAGTGCTAAAATATGTGCTCAATAGGTATCTGTTGAATAAATGAATCAATAAACTACTCTGTTCACAGTACTTCATTAATTACATTTTGTTGAATTGCTATAACAAATTAATTCATTTAATCCTCAAAAATTTCCCCAAAGTTGTTCAGCTTACCATGTAACTTAGACCACTTTAATTAAAGAGGCATAACTTGAACATAATCATGTCTGTCTCTGAAGCAAACATGTTACATTAACCTTCAATTCAACCAATTTATATTCATTAAACTTTATTTTTGGAATGTCTACAAGTTTGCTTTGTGTGTTTTTTTTAAATTATTTACTAATGTACACTAATATGTTGAATACTCACAATGCGCCATGTTTTATTTTATTGTTAGAACACCTTGGTAAGTACAAACAGATACGCTCTTTGTTCCCATTTATGTTCAGAGTCTAGTGGGAAAAACATTCTTTAATCAAATAATCACATACCTAATGCAAAGTTATAACTCTAATTAATGCAAATGAGGTATGCATAGGGCTCTGTGATTAGAAATAAAGTATTTTGTTATGAAATGAGTGGTCAGAAATGAGTTTCCTTATGAGAGGATAAAAAAGCTAATTTGGTGATCATAGGAGGAATAGGCTTTCCAGGCAGAAGCAATATTCCTACAAATGCCCTAGGCCAGGAAGAAGTGTGCTTGTGCATGAGGGAATGAAGGAAACTGCAGCTAGAAAGCAGAGAGAGAGAGCATCAGGGTGAAGAGGTAGGCAGGGGCTAGACTAGGCAGAGTCTCTTAAGGTAGCTAAGTATTTTTAACTTCACCTTTGGTGCAATGAAAATTCACTTAGAGAGTTTAAGCAAGGGAGTGGTTTGATCAGATTTAAGCTTAAAAAACTAGCTGAGAACTCCCTACCCCCAGATAGAAACCTACTTAGAAATAGAAACCAATTAATGTTTAGGATCACTCTTTGACTTTAATTATCTTTGCTTTCCTTTTTACCCATCAAAGGAGGAACTGAGAATTATCTTCATTGATGCTTTAATCACTGGAGAACTGTTCCACTTGATCAATGCTCAGAGTTCTTACAATGCTATCTACTTAACAATAGCAGGAAATTCCCCAAGGGTTATTCTTGTACTCTGGGAACAAATTTCATAATTATTAACAAAAAATTCAAATCCTGGGTTAATTTACCAAAATTGAAAGGTCGTTTTAAAAATACTTTAACAACCATGAAGTTAACAATGGAATCATTAATTAAATTACCTAATAGTAAATTTTAGGAATCAATTACAAATATAATTAAAGTAATGAGACTAGCAACATTTAGAAGATAGTATAAAGACAGCAATTGTGTGAAGTGGCAATTGTCCCTGGACACATTTAATAATTACAAACACTTAAATGCATTATTGGTTCCAAAATGGCCCCATGTAGAGTAAGAGGAGAGAGGATATTCATTCCCCAGATAATATTCTGAAGTTTTTCTACAAATAAGTTATGTTATATTAATTTTTAAAATATATTTAAAGTCCAATATGTAGTTATTATTTTTATAACACAAAAATTTGCATTTTTCAACAGAGATAATTTTTTAGTCTTTGAATTAATCCATAAACTAAATCCACTCATTGGATTAGATAAATAATCCCCAGGAATTCAAATCATCTTTCTATATAAAAATAGAGAAATAATTTTTGAATTGAACAAGTGAAGGTCCTGCAAAATCTGTGTTTGGTGTTATTCATACTTAGGTGCAGTTCAAATGTAAGCAGAAAATGAAATTAGATAAAATGCTTTATCTCAGCTTGAAAAATGGATTTATCCAAACTTGTACCATAGACTTAATATGATAATTGAATGAAACAGTTTCCACCAAATGCCTAGATTCTATAAACCATTATTATTAATATATTGGGCCTATCCCAATACTCAAGAAAAGTAGTTCAAAAGTGTTGATAATATATAGTTTGATAAAGTACTTTTCACCATTGAATCCATGTTGTAATCTAATTCAAATTGTAAAAATGTGTCTTGAGGATATGTTCTTTTTCTTTCATGACAAAAATCCGGTGTAGTAGTATTATGCTCTCTTTGGCCTCGTCAGTGAGTAGGTCCAAACTAGTGTCAGCTAGATCTAAATCACATTCTTAATCATTTTCCTTCTACCATCTTCATTTTTCTTCTCCCAGTTTTGATACTACCTGTAGTTCTCATTTTAATTGTATTGTTTTCTATTCCCAGAAAGAATTTGAAATGGATTAAGATGATGTACATAAATATGAAACCAAACACAAATACAAACAGATGTGAAAAGAATGCCTGATCCTCATCTATGTCTTTAAAGGCCTCTAGGGATGATCTGCTTCAGCAGTGAAAAAGATTAATTATATAAATATATACATGTCCTGGCAGTCTTGTCACATTAGCTATTTGGTTTTCTCCTCAGTCTATTTTTATTGATTGATTCACTCTCTCTTCCTCTCTGGCTTTTCATTACTTTCTCACCATCTTCTCCTAAAACTTGATAATTTTGATTGTGATAATTTTGATTGTATCAGTTTGCATCTGTCCTCCTTTCAGTTGGACATCTCTTTAGTTAGCATGGGTTTAACTTACGTATGTTTGGAGGGCACATGGGTTAACTCATATTCTGGAGCTGAGACCTATTGAAGCTCCATATCATATGAAGGAGATGGTAATACCTGCACAACAGAATAATTCATCTTTTCATGCTCCTATATGACTTTTAGTCACAACAAACACAATTGTACATTGATACTTTATACAATGAGACCTCTGAAAATTTGAAAAATAATTTTCCATTTTTATCAAAAACAGTGTATTCTTTTGTATTATAAGCTCCAAATTGTAGAATACTGAAACAATAAGACTGTATTCAAATAACAAACTCATCGAGCTATTAGGAAAGACAAAAGGGATGCACTTTTTAAATAAAGATGTGACAGGATTAGAAACCAATGGCGATCATCAGAAATTTGAGGAAAAAATATATTTTCCCCTTCTCAGTTAGCAATTAGACAGCTGTATTTTGTACAAACTAAAATTGATACCAGGAATACTATGCTCAAGTTGCTTGAGCTAGAAATAGAATTGAATATGAGTTAGGGTGAAAAGAATCTTTCTGAGTGACCATAGACTATTTCACCCATATCTGGCCTGTGTTTCCATGTTCATGGGTAAGTGAAATGTTCCTATTTAAACTGCATGTCTTTCTTTTTCTTTTTCTTTCTTTCTTTCTTTTTTTGTGGGGGAGGGGACTTTCTTTCTTTCCTTCTTTTTTTCTTTCCCCTTCCTTTCTTTCTTTTTTCTTCTTTCCCTTTGAATTTTTCTTCAATAAGACGAATTCTAGCATACATTTTTTTTTAAACTGAAATATAAAAAGAGGTGGGGAAAGGGAACCAACTAATTGAGTCCACGATCATTTCTCTGATATCTATCTTGTTCTTACCAATCTAACTTCTTATTTTTTAATATATCTAGAATATGTAGAGACTAAGTTAATTTAAATAATAGTCTTTAAGGAATACTCCTTTAATACATTGAAGTAATCTCACTCATGCTTTACTAACCTCATTGAAATATCATATACATTTATTCTATGAATGATGTAGCAAACACAATATTTTTTGTGTGTGGCAGTTTTCAATGTTGACACTAATATTTGATATTAAGATCTGTTCAGAAGAAAGCAGCAAGACCAGTGTTATTTAATAACTATAATAAAGATTCAAAAAAATAAAGAATAATAAGAAATACTTCTGATGTTGTTTGGCTCTCATTTCATAAGATATTTTGAAAAAAAACTATGAGTAGAGAAATAATAGCATCATTTGCTTTCTGAATTGGCTTATATTTAGAGGATGATACTGTGATGGAGTAATTGGTGGTCTATATCATGCATTAATGCAAAACCACTATGAAATCTTTCAGAAAAAATATGCACAGCATGTTGTATGACAAAACTTCCATTAGCATTTTATTGTATTAATGATACTGCAATTATTCATACATTCTCAAAGTCCTTTAAGCCACTCCATTCTGAACAATAGCTTAATAATATATGTAGCAGCATTTTACCTATGGTAGTCATATTATTGATCTAATACCATTAACATTTGCAGCGTTTTTAAGACCCATTACCTGATTGCATGGTACCCTGCTTGGCAAAAGCACATATCTTTCTCTTAAAGTTTGGCAGACAACAACACACAAAAAAAGCAATTTTACCTGCTACCGTGTCTGTCTGCCTGCTTGATAATGTCAATCAATAAGTGAATTCACTGTCCTACGGTCTCTGGTAAACAAGATGTCTGCTCCATTTCAGATGCAAACAAAAAGAAAAGGGCCAAAATATAGGTAGATCACAATAAAGTGTTTTGAATGATGCTTAGTGGGCATTGGGATAAAATTGGAGAGTAGGGTTAGAAATATTGAAAATTATATCTTCTAAAGAAAATATAGATGATAACCCATGGCAACATCAGTATCAGAGCCTGAATAATGTTTTAAGAGAGTTAGGTTTATTTTTTGTTTATAGGATTGTGATGAAAAGCTACTTTAATTTAAATATATTTTAAGATATTCAGAGAGAAGATATACCACCTTACTAAAATATTACCTATGTAGTCAGTTTTTTATTTTCTGTTACTCTATCAGTCTATCCTTTTATCCATTGATCTATCTAATAACTGGCTAAGTATAATTCTACTTATTTTCTGCATATTTTATATCTATTATTTATATTTATTTTTCTCTTTGTGAATGGGGGACACTATTAAGACAATTACTATTTTTAATAAACAATTAACTTAAGGTATCCAAAAATAAGTTCAAAGAAATGTAAGGAATGTTAAGATAGCTCTAGAGCTAAAGAAAAGGGTGTGTGGTTAATCCTTACCAATAATGCATTTCAAACTTGTGTATGAGTGGAGAATCTGGCTCATGATACACTTCTGTTCATATTCGCAGTTAATATGGATGAGTTGGAAACTGTGGTTTTGTTCAAAGTGTTATAATAATATATTTTTATTATAGTCATATATTCCCATATCATTCACACCAATTACTTAAAATTTCATGAGATCAACTTTCCTACCTTTTTTTCTTTTCATCTAATGTTCTGTTATCTAAATTCTTCTTTACACGCTTGTGTACCATAAATATGAACATCTATCTTTTTCAAAGTTATTTCAGATATAGAATATTTCCCTGATAAAAACAACATAAACATTTAGAAGGAAAAGAAATACAAGGACAGATTCATAAGGGTCAGACATTTTTTAAATCAACATTACTACAATTATAATAATATATGCAAACGGTTTTTAGAGATTAATATGTGACAGGCAGCAGTCTAAGATTCAAAGCTTTAAAGGTCTTGTGGAGAAAACAGATGGAATACACAAATGGGTTGACCTAAAAATAAAGGAACTATATACAAAAGTCAAAGAAATGTAAACACCGGAAGGATCAAGCAAGGGATGGTGAAACCCTAAAGGACCCTGAGAAGCTTTCAACAACCCTAAGGCGGAAAAACAAAGCCTGCAAGTGCTGGAGGCCAGACAGCTGGGATGATGAAAGTGTCCCCCACCAGGAGTCTTAGACTCAGAGGAATTCAAACTTTCGCAGTGTAAATGTGAATTGATCTTTCTTTCTTCTCACACTCCTCCCTTTTATAAATGCCTTCCACTATGGACCCAACAAGAAGGTAGAGGGCATGGCGGACCCATACTATACCATAGAGATTAGTCAATAGTAGAGGTTTGTCTATTGAGAAAAAGCCTTGAAGGAAAGAACAAGAAAGAGATTGTGTGTAGTTAGGGAACATAGAGAATATTCTACCTGATACTTTAGCCCAATCAAATCAACAATACCAATAAAATTACCTTGTGTTGCAATTGAGGAAATGACCAAAGTGAAAGACTAGCAATCCATGTACTAGCTAGTGATCAATGGTGATAGGTTAAATAGGTTCAGTTCCAGATCTGAGTAGCTCATTAACATCACACACACACACACACACACACACACACACACACACAGAGGTTTCTATTAAAAAAAGATAAAAAGGGATTGATATCATTTCAGCTGAGCAAAGTGTATTCATTAGGTTTAACAAAGTTTTGAAATAAAGAACTTTGCACTTCACAAACATTTTGAATGGTATTACAATTGATTTTCACAGCAACACAATTGTCAGGCTAGGAAAGGAGCTTTACTCCCATTTATAGATAAGAAACTTCAACTCAGAGAGGTCCGAGAGTTTTGTTTGTAGTCTTATAATCAATGTTAGGAGTTGCACTCCAATCCAGGCAGCTTAAGCTTTAGTCCAGTGTTGCTAGCTTTACCACTCTTACCACTTTATCACACTATTCAACATGGCTCATGCACCAGAAAATCATCATTTTACATTCATATTATTATTCTCTGTAGTAACTATGAAGCAATAAACTTATGTAAAAATAGCACACTCCTCCCACTCAAGTTGCTCCAAATAGTTGTAAACGCTATTTTCATAATGTTTATGTGTTTTGATTTGTGGATAATTCCTTGGCCTGTAAAGCAAACATGAATACAGTATTAACTGATCCTGTAGTACAACTGGTGATGACCTTTTGAAGAACTGAGATAAGCTGATGAGAGCAGCTCAATGCAAAATAATAAAGGTCATTGAACTTTTATGATTTAATTTTCATAATGCAGATGTCAAATAAAACCTACTTAATAAAGTGTGTATTCTGAAAAAAGAGAAGATAGCATGATGAATTATATTAGTTGAACTGCTACAGTGAATTTTGGTGAATATTGTTTACATTATACAAAGTGTGAAAATCATTCTCCTCAAAGGTAGGGAGTTCTAATGATGAAAACAGACACAGTTCCTGCTTCCCTAGGTGAAATACTTCTAGCCTCAATTTCCCCTCCATCCTGTGTCTGACTCAGTTGTACCCTGAGAATATGAATAGTCCCATTGCCTCAATTATCTGTTACAGTGTAACAGGCTATATTTACTGATCTAAAATAATTATGTTTTATTATTTCTCACAATTCTGTAGTTGGCTGAGAGTAGCTCTGCTCCAGTAACACACACTCTGCTTGGGATCACTTATGTGGCTGCATCCATCTGAGATAGCTTAGGACTTTGCATTTAAAGTGGATTTACTCACTTGTCTGGGGCACTGGTGCTGATGGCCAGCGAGGTTCCCCTAACTTCTTGTTCATGTGACCTTTCTTTAACATGTCTTCTTATCATTTAGCATTCTAGGCTAAGTGTCTTTGCATGGTGACTGGGTTCCAAGAAAGCAAAAGCAGAAGTTGCCCAATTCTTGCAGACTAAACCCAAAACTGGCATAATGTCACTTTGGTCACATTCTGTTGGTCAAACAAGTTAAAGACCAGAGAAGAGTCCATCCCTTAAGGGAGGAGTAACATGACCACTGGGTGGCCATCTTTGGAATCCAGCTTCTGTATCTATTCATGTATGAATTGTAAATCTAAGCAAAAAGTAGGGTTTTGATAGACTTCATATTGTGAGAAATAGAAATACGTTTTGCAGAGGAGTAGTTTTTCAAGGCAGTAGTCCAGGGCAGAACTATGTTATTAAAGAAAGCTGACTTATTAGAGACACCCAAAGACTCAACCTGGAAGATGAGACCTGATTTGAAATTTTCTGTTCTAATTTACCCTGATACCTATGAGTCAGAAAATAAATCAACTGTTCTTCAAGACCCTTGTCTTGCACTGGTTGGACTTATGATTATGCTTAACATCACTCGATAGCCCATACATTTGTACCTCCAAAAGGAAGAATGATTACTGATATTTATTGAACATCTATTTTGTGACAATTTCATATATTTGAACTCATTTAATATTCATGAAAACCCAATGAAGTATACATCAATAATCATTTTATACTTCATTTCTTCATTTGATTTTTTTTTTAAATCCAGCCATTAATAAGTTCTGAGCATTATTTGAGAAATGAGGATATGGCCCAAAACAAAATAAGCAAGAACATTATCTTGTTGAAGTCCATACACTACTGAAGGTTAACAAATATTATATTGTTTGCTCATTTCCTATTAAATGGCAATGAATTTTGTAAAAAATATTGAAGCATTGGAAAGAAGCTAGAGAACTGCTATATTTTTCAGAAAGATCAGAGAAAACATTTTTGATAAGGTAATAATTTATTTTATATATATTTATACATATATATGTATATATGTATACTTAACATATATGTGTGTGTATATATATATTTATATTAATAGTATTTAATGCTCTCATCCTACCAATATAACCTTCTTCCTAATACCTACTCTGTATCTGAAAGGTAATCAAAATATTCATTTTATTAATTTCTCTAGAGTTATTTTCATATTGTATAAGCTAATAAGGTTGGTAACTACTTTTTTACAAAAAAAAGTAAAAGAAAAGTAAGGAAAGAAGGATGGAGAAAGTAAGAAGATTGCAATTGTATACACTTTTCTTTTACCTTCAAGTATTTTTCAATGCTTAGCAGTTCACAATGGGGACCTTTCTATACTAGATGTTATTAGATAGTTAGATATGTTATTTAGACATTTTCATTGTTCTCAAGAAATGCTGAGTGTGCCATGGCCTGAATTTACCATACATTGTTTAACTCACTCATAAAGTGACTTTTTAATACAAAACCTTAACAAAGTGATAGAATAAGTAATCCCCATGTATGAGAGAGAAATGATTTGATAAACAAAAATACACAAGTATTTAGAGTCACAATGAAACTTTATAGCAAGAAGAATACCAAGTAGTTCTTGGGGACTAATACTGGATGGCCATTGTTGGAGAGTCCCAGGAAATAAGGCTCCCTGAGGAAATAACCAAACTGGAAAATGTTATAATCCATTGTTATAATTTTAGATTTAATTTTGGTAATTATGAAAACTCATTGAAGGTTTTTGATTATAGAACTGGCAGGCAAGGATTTACATATTAAAAATGGGTAAAAGACTTGAATAGACCTCCTAAAAAAACATACAAATGGACAGCAAGTGTGTGAAAAGATTTACAATACCACTAATCATTAAGGAAACGCAAGTCAAAACCACAATGAGAAATTACGTCACATGTGAAGATGATAATTATACAAAAATTTAAAATTAGAAGAAAAAAAAAAGACTAAAACCAGAAAATGGCAAATGTTGGTATGGAGAAGAGGTGAAGAAACTGAAACCCTCATATATTGTCAGTGGGAGTGTAAAATGGTGCAGCCTGTGTGGATAGCATTATGGAGGTTCCTCCAAAAATTTAAACTAGAGTTACTATATGATCTAGCAATCCCATTTCTGATTCTGTATCCAAAGGATCAGTATCAGGGTCTTGAGATGTTTATACCACCACTTTCATTTCCCTATTACAACTGCAATAACATGGAAACAACCTACATGTCTCTTGATAGAGGAATTAATAAAATGGATGAGTGATGTTGGTATATACATACAAGGGCATACTAGCTAGTCCTTAAGAAGAAGGAAATCCTGCCATATGACAGCATAGATGAACTTGTGAACAGTGTGTAAGTGAAAAAAGCGGGTCACAGAAGGACGGATACTTTGTATTTCACTTCTCTGAGGTAACTAAAATGGTCAAACTTATAAAAAAGCAAAGTACAACATGCACTGCCCAGGGCTTCGAGGAGAAGGATATAGGAGATGCTGTGAATAGAGTTTCAGCTATGCAAATTAAAATTTCCTAGGGATGTTCTGTACAATTTTGTGCTTACAGTTAACAATACTGTTATGTACATTTAAAATTTTGTGAAGAGGTAGAGCTCATGTTATGTGTTTTTTTGTTGTTTGTTTTGGTACCAGGAATTAAATCCAGGAGCACTTAAACACTGAGCCACATCCCAAGCCCTTTTTTATATTTTATTTAGAGACAGGTTCTCTCTGAGTTGCTTAGGGCTCTGCTAAGTTGCTGAGACAGGCTTTGAAATCAAGATCTTCCTGCCTCAGCCTCCAGAGCTGCTGGGATTACAGGCAGGCACCACTGCACCCTTCATATTATGTGGTTTTTATTCCAATATAAAAGCAAGGCACTTGTTATTTCTTTTTTGTTGTGTCAATGCTTTTTATGTGGCTGATTCTATTTAAAGAGTTTTGCATGCTTTTATCTTGGTTAACATTTATATTAGCTCTAAGATACAAGGAGAGATCAGAAAATTAATTCTGGAAGTTATGTAAATTTTAAAAAGTCATAATTCTAAGAAATTAATTCATCTGACTCCAGAGGCCAAATTACCCCAAATTTCTAAACTGCGGCTATAGTATGCTACTTTTAAAATGAAAAGAATAAGTACTCTCATGCAAAAACCAAACCAATGTAGACTTATTGTGTGGACAAAAGTGAGAAAACTAATGAAAATAAGGAAAACCAAAGATAAAAAGGGAAAATGGGATTTTATATCCAGGTAACTGTAAGAATGTTTCTACTCTGGCAGTTGATAAATATTCAAATATTCAGTATTCACTCAGTGCATCCACTTACAATAAAAACAACAAATAAATTTCTATCATTAATAAATTATAATGATCACTATGATTCTAGTAAATCTTAATGATATCATTCACTGAGGAAATTTTGTGATTAAATAAATCTATAATTAAATAATGGTTTCCTTCTTATTAGTGTTGCTATAGTATGTATTTTTTTTCTTTTTTGGGTACTGGTAATATGTATTTTTATTGAGGGATTTTTCAAACATCTAAAGATATGTCTCTCCCTTATTTCTCTGGAGAACAAGAGATCTATATGTATATGTCAATTTTTTTCCTCTTTGACATAAAGAGAGAACTAAATTTCTTCTCACTGCATGATTCTTTATTTTAGATTCTTCTCTTAAAAACACCACCTAAATAATTCCACATAGTCATTGCGTTTGAGTTCTCTCAACATACATATCCTCATCTGCAAGTAAAGCTGCTATCTATTTTTGATAGCACCGTTGGTGTACCCACTTATTCAAAGCATTTTGAGGAATGGCTATTGGAGAGGCATTATTTTGCTACTTAGAAAAGTGAGGTTCATATTTTTCATGGAATTTTTTCATATTTTTCACTCTCTTAGGGAAAGACAGTCTTTCTTGTTTTTAAATTAAAAAAAAATACTTCATAATTTAGTGTTTGCAAAACTCAACTCAAAGTGGATCAAAGATCTAGGAATTAGACCAGAGACCCTGCGGCTAATTGAGGAGAAAGTAGCTCCAAATCTTCATCGTGTGGGATTAGGCCCCGAATTCCTTAACAAGACACCTATAGCACAAGAAATAAAAGCAAGAATCAATAAATGAGATGGACTTAAACTAAAAAGCTTCTTCTCAGCAAGAGAAACTATCAATGAAGTGAACAAAGAGCCTACATTCTGGGAGCAAATTTTTGCCACATGCACATCAGATAGAGCACTGATCTCCAGGATATATAAAGAACTCAAAAAACTTAACACCAAAAAAACAAATAATCCAATCAATAAATGGGCCAAGGAGCTGAATAGAAACCTCTCAGAAGATGATATACAATCAATAAACACATATATG
>PVHX01002739.1:83570-159829 GCA_004024805.1 Geosciurus inauris
GCAACAATAAGTGCTGGCGAGGATGTGGAGAAAAAGGTACACTTAAACATTGCTGGTGGGATTGCAAATTGGTGCAACCAATCTGGAAAGCAGTATGGAGACTGCTTAAAAAACTTGGAATGGAACCACCATTTGACCCAGCTATCCCACTCCTTGGCCTATACCCTAAAGACTTAAAAACAGCACACTACAGTAAAGCGGCCACTTCAATGTTTATAGCAGCACAATTCACAATTGCAAAACTGTGGAAGCAACCCAGATGTCCTTCAATAGATGAATGGATAAAGAAGCTGTGGTACATATACACAATGGAATATTATTCAGCAATAAAAGAGAATAAAATTATGGCATTTGCAGGCAAATGGATGGAATTGGAAAGCATTATGCTAAGTAAAGTAAGCCAATCCCAAAAAACCAAATGCCGAATGTTCTATCTGATTAGTGGATGCTGATGAATAAGGGAGGTGGGAAGGGGAAACATAAGAGAAATAGAGGAACACTGGACATGGCATGGGGAAGGTGGGGGGCAGGAAAGGAGAATGGGTATAGTAAAGATGGTTGATTGAGATCGTCATCACTACCCTTGGTGCATGTATGAAAACACAATTGGTGTAACTTTATCTGGTTTGCAACCAGAGAAATGGAAAAACTGAGCTCTATATATGTGCTATGACTTGAAATGCAATTAAATAAACTAATAAAAGAAATAATTTAGTGTTTGTTGTCAAATAGGCAAAGATCTGTGCAAAGGATTGAAATATGCTCAGGCCATTGAGGGTGATGGCATGAACGGGGAACTGCTCTAGAACTGGTGGTCTAAGAAGAACTCTATGAGGAGATATTATTTCAAAAGAGATCCTATGACAAGAAGGGGTCAACCAAGCAGGAGAAATACATTCCAGGAAAAGGGAAGAGCAAATGAATAAGCTTTAAGAAGGACGCAATTGACAGGAGAATAAAGTTTAAAGCCCAGTAAGTGTAGGGGAGATCACTAAGAAGATGCTTGCGAAACTATACAGAATGGAATGGATAGAATTTTTATTTTCAATGTAAAAGGGTTCATATTCTATTGTAAATGTTGTGCAAAGCCATGGCAGAATTTGTACAGAATTCAGAGATCTTAAATAATTTATCCATATGAATCTTAGTCATTTTTCGATTTGTTCTTTGATATTTTTTTTTTTTTTTGCACTTTCTGTGTTCTGGAGTGGTGTTATTTCCTAGATGCCCTTACAAACTAGATGCCTAGTTTCCAATTAGTTCAATACAGAAGTCACTGGCAGAAGTTTGACATGTTGGGCATGAGAAAAAGCCCACTTATCTAACCTATTGTGGTACAGGATCTTTAGGTATGGTTAAAAGTCCCTTCTTGATTTTCCTGTATACTGAACAGCTCATTTCTCCACCATCCCTCAGCTCCAACAGTTCCACTTCCCCATCTATAAGGATGACAGTGATTTCTTGTTAATACTAATCTCTTTGTTGTTTCATTGGTCCTTTTATCTGATTAGCTTTTAAAACACCTTTGTAAAGAATCTTGAGTATTAAATTTCCCATTGATCTAGCATGTATTCTCTTTCCTGATTGGTTGATTTCTCAAGGTCGAGAGGGGTAAGCATATAGCAAAGTCAGAACAAACTTACTCCAGACCCTAGAACATTGATGACCACAATGTACATTGTTGGCTGTCTTGTTGGTTTCCTCATCCAGTATTGAGATATCTATTAGGAAAGCTTTATGTATGTACTTCTGTGTCCCCAGCATCTAACCAAGTGTCACTTAACAGTCAGATATTAGGTAATTAAACTACTCCTCACTTTGTTTTATCTAACAATCTCCAGTTACAGGAAATGATGTCTCAGCTAATCACCTGCTTTCTGGATAGTCCTGACAACATGGAACCATTTTCAAGTGTCTATGTGTAGCAGACACAGATGGACACAGGTGCTTTCTTCTTCAACCTGAACTCAGAATTTGTGCTACTTTGAACAAAATCCAAAACAGAGAACTCAATTCCTGCATGTCACATTCTTATAATATTAAATTCTTTCATTCCCCATTGTAGCAATTCACATAACTGTTGAATATAAAATATTATCAAATGCTTCTCTTTTGTGGTCTGAAGATTTGTGTCCCCTCAAAATCTGTACATTGAAATTATGGCCCCCAAGGTGATGTTATTAAGAAATGTGTTTTCTGGAAAATTAATTTGGTTCAGATGAGGTCATAGAGGTGAAGCCCTAAGCATAGATTTGTGTGGTCAGTGACCAGGGACTGATATCTCAGAAACCATGAACCAAAATAAATATATTCTCCTTTTAAGTTATCTACGTCAAGTATTTTAACTTTAATATTTGCTGCCTGTTGAGAAAAAATACTCATATTCATTGAAATTTTAAAAAATTATATATTAAAGAGAATATTAATAGTTACTTGCCATAGCCCATCTCTGAGATGCATCAATTAATTCAGAAAAGAACTGCAAGGGTAAAGGGGAATTGAGAAAAGGCAAACAGACACAACTAGAGAGAAAGCTGGAGCTAGGTGGGACACTGACCTCTGATGGAAAAGCAGTGACTTAGAACTAGTACAGAGTGTTTATTACATAGGTTTCATCCAAAGGTTGTTTCTGGGAAAGTTTCAGCAAAGCACACAATGTGAAGGACACAACCCTGGAGAGATATTAGGGTTATCTTGGTGTGCTCAGGAGTTGATGCCTGAGCTCATGGTCCAGACTGATACAGCTCTGTGCTTTTGCACGGAGCCTCCTCAGCCAGACATCACCATAACAACTGGGCCATCTTGACCTACGCTTTTGCACAGGAACTTCCCAGCCTAACACAGCCACAGGCGGTCAGAGAGACCATAATCAAGTCACCACTCTCCACAGTTACTTGTTTGTTAATTATGTGGACCATTATAACAACCCTATTAGTCTCAAACTGCAGATGGTACATGGTTTGAGAGAGACCCACCAAGGTTCATGGGCTGGAAGCTTGGTCCTCCATTTTGGAAAGTTGAGGGAGTAAAATATTTAAGAGGTGGGGCCCACAGAAAAGCGATGAGGTCATTGGAAGTGTACCCTCAAATGGTATTAATACAGTTCTTGTAGGATCCCATTTAGTTGTTGCAAGAGTGAGTTTTACAAAGAACAAACTTGGCCCTTAAATTTCTCAATCTCTCCTACTCTCACTCTTGTACCTGCTCCCAACATGATGTTATGTGTCATGTTGTGATATAGTCAGAAAGCTCTCATCAGAAACTGATGGGGCTGCCCTATGTTGGACTTTGAGCCTTAAAAACTGTTAGCTCAGAAAATCTCTTCTTGATACATTACCCAGCCTCAAGTATTTTGTGATAGCAATAGAATATGGACTAATAAATCCTGTGAGAAAGTTATTGAAATTCAAACAAAAGAGGGGATTGCTTTACACATAAGTTTAGATGGTTCAGGGAGACATGTCCAATAAGTTCTATTCTCATTTCTGGAAACTATCATTATCACATTTGGATCTAGTTTACCAAGATATTATCTCAAGCAGTGTATAAATATTTGATATCAATACTAAAACAATGATATTCTAGGAGATTATCTGAGGTTTTTTCTTAAGTTCTGGCTTTATAAAATAAGCTCAGGTTATCTATATTTCTGAAGGAAATATAGATGATTCCTTTATGAAGACAAAACTCAAGAGAGAAACAGAAATAGAGCAATAGGAAGAGAGGAACATGGTAACATATTATTTAAAATATTAAGGTGAATATCCCTTTGCCTTTGACCAATGTAGAATTATAATTATTAATATGCCATATGGATGATAGAATCAAAATGAGAAAAATAAATCCATTAGTATGTGTGTATATATATGATTTTTTAGCATTTTTAATATTTTATGATTCTTTTGATTGAACCTAAGAATATCACTACAGTGTGTGTGTGTATCATTTTTTAGCATTTTTAATATTTTATGATTCTTTTGATTGAACCTAAGGATATCGCTGAACTATATCCCCAGCCTTTTACAGTTTTTATTTGGAGACAGAATCTCATCTTACTAAGTTGCTGAGGCTGGCTTTGAATTTGAAATCATCCCACCTTGGTCTCCAGAGTTGCTGGGATTGCATGTATGTGCCACTGTGTCAGGCTCCATTACCATATGTTAATAGAAGGGAGCTTAGGATGAAAATGTTCTAGGATCAGCAGATAAATATTAGACATTGAGAAAAAATTGAACCCACTGAGTAATAAAGTTTCTCTTTTGTTGTATCCCTCTGTTTTTCTTCTTCCATTAATTCTACAATACTTGCTTCAAATAAAGAGTAAAACTAAACTATTAACTTCAAGAATGATTGTAGTTCCCCTGTTCTCCTGGGGCAGCTAAGGTTTTTCCAAATCATGACACACTCCCTAATAAAATACTAGTTTTCTTTAACACCTGCAGGTCAGCAAAAAGAACATTTTCACTTAAATTGTGACATATCAAGACAACAGGAAGAGCCTATATTGAGACAACAGAATGGATTGTAAAACTTCTCAAGCAGAGGAACACTTGAAACCATTAAGACAAAGTACCCTCTCAATTTGAATGACAATAATAGCTTGGCACATCCATTAGTATGTGAATACTATGTCTTGAAGCCATTACACTTTTCCACGTTGTCTATTAAAATACTCTTTCCACAGATCTATTAACATAATTAATGATAATATGAAAATATTCAATATTTTTGAAATTTATAAAAAAGGAAAATTTTAAAAGGATACTTGTGAGAATAAGCATGGTAGTTTTTCCCTTTCTTCTTGTTCAATGATGATAAAAAAAGATATTAGCACAGATCTATCATCCTGAAGTGCATATAATAATTGTTTGCACAATAAAGAAAATATTCTGAAATCTGAACTGATTAAAAGCCTTATTGAAGATTAAGACTATAATTTTGAGAATAATTCTTGGGTGGGGTTAATATAGCTTTTAAATCATTTATTTTCATTTGTGACCCAAGCTAAGTCATTTAAAATTTCTTGAGCTTCCATGTCTGTCCTTGTAAAATGGAGATGATGACATCTACCTCACAGAGTACCTATTAAAATCATAATCCCCAACCGGCGCGGTGGCTCATGCCTGTAATCTCAGCTCTTTGGAAGGCTGAGACAAGAGAATTGCAAGTTCGAAACCAGCCTCAGCAACAACGAGGCACTAAGCAACTCAGTGAGACCCTGTCTCTAAATAAAACACACAACATAGGGCTGGGGATGTGGCTGAGTGGTAGATGCGCCTGGGGATGCACCTGAGTTCAACCCCTGGTACCAAAAAATAAAATAAACAAACAAATAAAATCACAATCCACATTCCACACTTCCTGGAACATTGGAAGCTCTGGATAAATAATCTATTCTTTGTAGAGTTATCATCTCGTAAAGTTCATATGATGGATTCCAAGGGAGTAGACTTATCATCTCCACTTTACAGGAAGAGAGAATTGACTTTGGCAGTGGATTTGCAGTCAGTCAGTGGCGGAAGCATCAAGCATCGTTACCTGCGAGCTGACACTGTGGCGGTGAGCCACTCAGCTTAGTGCCTGGTGCCTGACAGAATAAACAACGGGCAACCTCAGAACCATGCAATTACATCACTATTTTTATTTTCTCAGCATGTGTTTTTTCCTCTTCTGACTCTTACCTGACAGTTGTGTCAGAACATGTGGGAAAGCAGACAACGCTGCTCGGGAAAGAAGGGTGCAAAGGAGATGCAGACTCTGCAGACAGGGTCTTTACACCAAGTGGCTGGGCCCTGATGATACTTGGCGCTCTGACTCGAGTTTTATCAGGGATATTAAAGCTTAAGAAGCCCTACTAGCCATTAAACCTGTAAGTGATTCTGTTGCTTTAAACCTGGCTTATGATCATTTGTTTTATTGGTGGTTTGGTTTCAGAATGTGGAGAAATGTGAGATGTCTCCTCTGGGCTTGATTTTGGCTCTTGGTCTTGATTGTGACCCAGCTACTTGCCCCATTTCTATTCTTGAAATTGTTCCATTTCTTTACTTAGAGAGGTAAAGGACAAAGGGAAATTTAAGACCTGTCAAAGTCAGACCAAGACAAAAGGGCATTTTGGCTACTGTTCCCACCATAGCCCACAGTGGGTGTCCAGTTTTGATTTTCCATGTCCTACCCCATAGCCAGTATAGAGGAGTTATGATTCTGTCTTCCTTTTTTCATTTGTAACTTGGTTTGATGACTATCTCATAGCATTACACTCAAATCAGAAATTATTTATTTTTCCACACAAGAAACAAACAAAAAAACTAAAGTAAACCTATATTTTTTTCTTTCAAATTTGAAGATAGTAATAATGTAAGAGAGACAGGCATGGTGGTGTAATCCCAGCACTTTCGGAGGTTGAGACAGGAGAATCGTGAGTTGCTGAGGCACTGAGCAACTCAGTGAGACCCTGTCTGTAAATAAAACACAAAATAGGGGTGGAGATGTGGCTCAGTGGTGGAGTGCCCCTGATTTCAATCCCCAATACCCAAAATAATAATCATGATCATAAAAGAGAAAGGAAGTATCATTAAGTGTAGCAGAGTGCTGTGGAGCACTCCTGTAATCCCAGTGGCTCCGGAGGCTGAGGCAGGAGGATCACGAGTTCAAAGCCAGCCTTAGCAATGGCAAGGCTCTGAGCAACTCATTGAGACCCTGTCTCTAAGTAAAATACAAAATAGGGCTGGGGATGTGGCTCAGTGGTTGAGTACCCAAGTTTAATCTCCAGTACCAAAAAGAAAAAAGTGTAGCAGACAGTGATATCCTGTACCATTAGATATATTTTTCCTCTTTTTAAAAAATATTGAGATAATATAATTCAGTGGATAATATTAGGTAATTCAAGGAATCAATATAGTTGAAGAAGCTCCTAAGGAAAATGAATTTGTGGTGACTGGTTGCTTTGATTCTTAAGGTCCATAAGGCACAAGTACAAAGCTCTTTGTCACAGGCATAGTTAGGTACCAATGTGGATTCCAGGATTTGTGTTTTTCATTCTTATGACAAGAAACTGGTATTTTCTGGTTGTAAAGGGGCTGTCTGGTGTCTTTCCGGCTCAGATGTGAATGCAACCCCCAATCCCCACCACTCTGAGGCAGAATCTTTACTTTCTCACATGTCAGCCTCTGGGATAGCATGAGAAGTTCAGAGAAAAGGTCATATTCTGGGCGGACAGTTTGTATCTCTCTAAAAGAAAAGTTCATTTGTTCCCATTTTATGCTATTTTATTTGAAAAGCAGTGTTTAAGTGATATTTGCTTGCTTCTTGCTTTACTAGTGAGAAAAATTACAGACCATTAGCCAAACAGGTCAGTGGACAATCTCTGGGATTTTCTGCCTAAGAAATAGTTTCAAAGTTTAATAGGAAAAAATAAAAAATAAATAAAAAATTTGAGGCAATTCTTTCTACTGTGAAGAGTCACTTATTGACTAAATTATTAAATCAGTATCTCAATGGGATTTTTTCTAGAAAATATAAATACAAATTACACCAATTAATACACTAAGTGGAAAATCAACATATAATGCTTAGCACTGAAGCATTTAAGTTGAAATATAAATTCTAATATATTATTGTCAATAAAAGTTCTCTATTGAAATTTTTCAGATGGCATTTGGGGCTGATCTATCAGACTTTTAAGTACAGAGACTTCGCGTTAGCCATTCTACAAATGCAAATTCATCTCACAGACATCTTTATCTCTGACAGTAATGTTTAAAAATATTTATTATGGCATTGCTGGTAACTTTTAGCTATTGATTAACAGGTACAATGTTTTCAGGTTATCCGCCACTTAAACAAAATATGGTACACTAAGCAGTAATATACTATATTGCCTATAAAAACCAAGAATATGCTTTGACAAATAAAATTGATTGCATTTTGTCTAAAACTCGTAAAGGAGAAACTGATATAAGGTTGTGTCTTGGAAGGAAGTTTGTTACATTGAACTGTATGGGTTTATTGCCTGGTTTCACTTACCAGGTGCGCAGTAAGTTACGAGTCACCAAATGTGTTTGAACATCAGCTACTTCCTCTGTTAATGTGACCTTTAGAATAATCAAAGCAGAAGTTTCAAAAAGCACTTATGCAGCAGATATCAATTATTATAAAGTAAAATTTGATGAATTAACCAATAAATTATGAACATATTTTCTAATGATTTGAAATATTATATGCTTTCCATGACCCAGACACTTGCCTTTGGTACAAAGCTCACCATGCATAATGCTCATACCATATATTTTCTTTGAAATTAAAACATCCTGGCCATTTTTGTGTATGTGTGTGTGTAATATTCTGTTCTCACATATCTTTGAGGTCATAAAGTGAAGATATTCTGAACACCTTCATGGGAAAAAATTGTTAAATTGTAGATTCCAAATGTTAACCAAAGTGAAAATTTGATGAAGGACACTAGACACTGAATTTGACAGAATGACAACAGTGCAGATAATAACAACAACGATACAGTGATTATGAGTAGGAAACTTCTCAACATCTGCTAAACGTAACTTAATTCATTTAATCTTTACAACAACAACTTAGGTGCAGCTGTTGCTATTCCCATTTTATGCCTAAGAAATCTTGGGTGAGGTATGTTAAGTCACATGGATATAAGTATCCACATGCAGAGGAAATAAATCCAGATTTTTCCCTACTTTAATCACTGTACTATAGAGTGTCACAGGAATTTCCTTAGAGTAGTGATTCATTCCAGTAAAATAATGGTACCTAATAGTTCAGAAAAAGTTACCTTTACATATAAATCCATGTATTAGAAACTTTTCTTCCTAATGGAGTGTTATAACAACTTTGTGCCTCAACTTGACTTATAGGCAATACAAAAATCATATTCATGTAACTGACAATAATAATATTAATGATGACAAATAATTTATTATCCACATCAAACTTCACATGCTAGGATATGTAAATATCAAGAAAAATAAGATCGTACTTATCTGACTGAAAGTTTATGACATTGACTGAAACCAACCTCTATTTAATTACATAAAAAGATTTTTATGTGTAAAAATAAGTACCTAAAGAAAATAAAGCAAATAGTTCACAAATATCAGGAAAAAGAATGTATCATTGAACTACAAAATGAAAAGGGGTAAAAACTACACGGACAAGGACACTCAGTTTCTAAGATATACATCTTTTGAAAGTTTTTAAGTTTGTAAATCACAAGAAGATCAGTAAAAGCCAGGTGCGATGGTGCATGCCTATAATCCCAGCAGCTTGGGAAGCTGACACAGGAGGATCATTAGTTCAAAGCCAGTCTCAGCAACTTAGCAAGGCCCTGAGCAACTCAGCAAGACCCTTTGTCTAAATAAAATATAACACAGGGCTGGGATATGGCTCAGTGTTAATTTTCCCTGGGTTCAATCCTTGGTACCAAAAATAAACAAATAAATTAATCAATCAATTAAATTAAAATCAGCAGAGCAATGTCTTTGACTTTGGAAATTGAATGGATAAATCATGATCCCATTTCTTCATTAATTTATTTATTCACCTGTTCATTCACTCATGCATGTATCCATTCATTCATGATTCATTCATTCATTCACTATTTTTTTATGTATGTATATTGGCACTGAGCTAATATACATACATAAGCAGGAAGCAGGAAGTCAAAAGGACTGATTCACACTAACACCATCATTGAATTGTGACCTCCCCAAGAGGGACTCTGGCCTCTAAATTTGTTACAATGGATTTGAATCCATCAGTCATAATCTCAGCACAAAAAGACGGCAACTTGATGATGAGAACAACACATTTTTATTTCATTTTTATTATTCTAGTTTGTTATAAGTATTCCTGAAACTTACATGGAGACAATAGAGAAGGAAGAATTTGCTGCCCGCCCGCATGCATGGGAGGAAAATTAAGTTCTGTGTGATTAAATGCCTCCCTGCACTGAATCTCTTTCATTCAGCCCTCAGCTCGATTCTCCTCTGGAGTTTGCCTCAGAAGGCTGACTTGAATTTGTGCATCAGAGAACATCCCCTGCTCTTGATTGTGGTTGAGTTAGACCAATAGAAGACGTGGAAAGGAAATGCATAACAAAAGGATGGATAATAGGACAATGGTGTTGAGAAATTTGTTCTCCAGGTGCCTTCCCAGCTTTACTTCATTTGTCTGGCTGTTCCTTCTAGTTTGGGGGCTTAGCTCCTTGAGTCAGCCCTCTCTATCTGCTTTTTTCACTTCAAGCCTAGATGACGTAGGATCTTCCCACTTACAAGTCCTGAAGTAACATACCATCTTTTAACTTGTTTTCTGAGTGGTATTCGTAACAAATAGCCAAAGTAAACTTTTAAAAACATTCTCAAGTGACCTATGTTGAATATACCACCTTTGAATCTTTTCAAAGATAAGAATTAGTTAAATATTAGAGGTTATCCAATATGTTATCCCTCCAATATATTTATGTAAAAAATAAGTACACTGTATCCTTCTGCATTCTGAAGTCTGTGTCTGTGTCTCTGTGTGTGTCTGCGCTTTACTGAGGAAGATTCTGCCTTCAAACTAGTAAGAGCATAATACTGGATTTATGTTTAAAATAATTATTATAATGTCAAAATATCCCAGTTGGGGGTATTTCTTAAAAACATTAAGTGAAATAAAATGTATATGGGACTTCATCAGAGACTGATATATATCAGCTATCTATTAAATTTTAAGTTCTGGGAATAAGAAAAGGAACTGTTCAATCTCAGCTCCTTCATCTAAACACATGTTGTTAAGGTTCATCCATTTAAAAGCATTTTGAGCCCTAAAACCACAACTTAGCTCCAGTTTCTCAAGAAAGAACGACAGTGCTATCAGTGTCTTTCACAGATATTCATGAGATACCAGAGAAAATGTTGATCCTCCTTCAAGGGCAAAAATTCTACTTTAAAGAAATGGCATTAATGGGGGGCTGGGATTGTGGCTCAGCGGTAGAGCGCTTGCCTCGCATGCGTGAGGCCCTGAGTTCGATCCTCAGCATCACGTACAAAGCAATAAAATAAAGACATTGTGTCCATCTACAACTAAAAAAATTTAAAAAAAAAGAAAAGAAATGGCACTAATGGATAGAAACCAAATATTCTAAATATATATTGCATCACTGCTTGGGGGAAAAAGTACAACCCAGACTGTATAAAATATTAGCTGAGCACAGTGATGCATATCTATAATCCCAGTGGTTTAGGAGGCTGAGGCAGAACTATCTCAAATTTGAAGCCAGCCTCAGCAATTTAATGAGACCCTGTCTCAATATAAAAAATAAAATTAAAAAAAAAAAGAGCTGGGGATGTGACTCAGTGGTTAAGCATCCCTGGGTTCAATCCCTGGTACAAAAAAATAGAATGGCAATGAAATTGAATATAGATATAGGAAATGTCATTAAGGCCTGATGTAGAGGTACATACCTATAATCCCAGCAACTTGGGAGGCCAAGACAGGAAGATTGCAAGGCCAGTCTTAGCACCTTAGCAAGATCCTATCTCAAAGCAAAAGGAGCTTGGAGTGTAGCTCAGTGGTAATTTGTCCCTAGGTTCAATCTCTAGTAATGGAGGGAAAATGTCATTAAGACATAGTTCAGACTCACTGAACATTACTGTGTACTACCTCTGAGTTTCCTTTGTCTAGAGCATAAGGCTTTATGTAATTACCATATTGTGGGAATTAGATTTAGTGATGTTTGGCTTAGTCCCTTACATATGTTATCATAAATATCATCATCCTCATCATCTTCATCTTCTCCACTATAACAATGAGGTGCACATTAAAAATATTACTTGTGTAGCAAATAAATACTAAATATTCAGAATTTCATTTAGTTACTTAACTTTCATAAGTTTTCTCTTCTGTAAAATACCTTTATATGAGAACTGCATGAGATAGTGCACAAGACTGAAGGTAAAATTTGAAAGAAGTTTATCAGATATGACTTACAGTGGTATAACTGCTTGACTATTTAGCACCACTTGTTTCACATAACCAACCAGGCTTGATTCATCTTGCTTTGCATCTTAGATCTCAATACCTACTAGGTCAGTCCCATTGACTGAAAGTCTAGTTACTGACATCCAGAACCTTCTAAGGATATGAAATCTGTTAAGAAGCCTATTTTCTCATTCTGTTTCATCATCCCTGCTTTATTAAGAGAGGTTTTACCTCATTCATTTATAACTTCTGTCAACTTTTTATTAACCTATATATTAATAACACCAATTGATCCAATCATGTTTTGTCCACTAGAACAATCTAATGGTTGTATATTCATGTTAATTACTCAACGTCCAACTTCTCCATATTGATATGAAGGACTGAGGAGAGCCTGCACATGCAATGAAATTCACCACAGAATGGAACATCAGGCATAGATTTTTGTATGTTAAAGAGAAAGAAGACTTTATTGCTGAATAAACATTAAGTCAGAATGTAATGTGCAGTAGAGGCAATCTGCTAAGAGAGTGCATAGAATGAAAGGAAGTTTACACTTTAACATCATCAATCAGAAACTATTAAATACTTATTATCAAGATAAATAATATCTAGACATCAAATAAGATAACTAGACAGCATTATTTGTCACATATAGTTAATCCTAAATTCACTTGGTAATTTGGGGGACTCTTTGTGTTAGCTGATTGGCTTTACCCAAATCAAGAATAACCTTTTGTATCCCTAGAGTAGATAGTTTTACAACTTTCAGAGAGGAGCCACTGATAGACTCCTGGTCCATCATGAAACATAGGAGATAAGGCCACTGTCCTTGGTGCTGACATTTCAAAAGTAGCTCCCAGGACTTTGAGGAAGACATTCCTGGGTCATCACACTGGCAAGAGATTTATTAACTTCCTAAAAGAATTGTATACATTTCAAAGAGATTGAGAAAGAACATACAAGCTTACTAAAGTAAATGTTATAGTAAAAGGAAGAAGAGGGTCTTTTACCTTCTTATCAACCAGAAAAATTCATTCTTTATATTTATCCTTATAAAACACACATATGCATAATTATAATTTTTATTATAAACCATTTGAGAGTAAGTTGCAGATATTTATAGTATATGTACTAATTTTCTTTATCTATAATATATAGAAATGGTGCCAAAATTGGTAAGCTATACCACTGTGAAAAGCAAACATGTTTAATATTTGTTTACTTTTCTGTAAATATCATGTTCAAGTTATTTTCTATTTCATGATTCAATATTCATTTGATATATGATTTTATTCATTTATTTTTATAGTTTTAGTTTTAGGGTTTTTATCAAGACTAATTAATTCTTTTAAGAAAATTATCATTCATAGATATGTAAAATATTAACAGGTTCCAAACAATATATTCAGAGTAGTATCATTCACTCCATCTTTACATTTTTTTCTCTCTTTCACTATGTTCTTTTTTTATCCTTCCTAGGTAAAGCATGTTATTTGTACAGAGAAAGACCAGGTGCAGGGATCCTGTAGTACATTCCTCAACTGTATTTTATCATTTTCAGAATCTCCACATGCATTTAGAAAAAAGAGAAACACTGAAAAGTGGCCTGAACAAAACAACCATAAAAGCCTTCAAGTTCTGGCATACTCAGAAGGATGGATAGGGGTATATGAGGTTCATGACAAATTGTTTCCCAGTATGTTCTCCTATATATACTTCCATGACTCCTCTTGAGACTTCATTAGGTTCTCCTCCTGAGTTCTACTTCTTCCATCAAAGTACTTAATATTTTGCATTATAGTCATTGATTTTCTTGTCCATCTCTCTCCTTCCATAAAGGAAGTGACTACAACTTATTGAACTCCTATAAAATGCCTGGAGCTGTTGATGCATGAGGATACAGAGATGAATAAATAGAAGTGAATGAACAGAAGATTAAAAATTAAGGAGTGCAGATAATCTGTACTTCATTCATCTGAGTTTCACTAGCTTATCCCAAAGACAAAAATGACACTTGTTCAAAAGCAAATTATTTTCCCTTCTTCTCATAGGATTTGAGGCTGGGGTTCTAGGATCTTTGTTACCTATCAGTCCAAGAGAACATGAAATTAGTGGTCAGAAACCACATATGGAGACTGATTTTGACCTAGATGTGGCTTTTCCATGCATTAAACTTCACATGATAATGGGCTATAGATAGAAGACTGAGGATAGAAGCAAGATGTACTAATGCTGCTCTTGTAGAAAGTGCATTGATAATGATATTCTGTCATTAATATGATCATTACTACATGAAAAAACAGCCCAGTCTTTCTTTCTTTCTTCTTTCTTTTTTCTCTCCTTCCTTCCTTCCTTCCTTCCTCCCTCCCTCCCTCCCTCCCTTTTTCCTTCCTTCCTTCCATCCATCTTTCTTTCTTTCTTTCTTTCTTTCTTTCTTTCTTTCTTTCTTTCTTTCTTTCTTTCTTTCTTTCTTTCTTTCTTTCTTTCTTTCTTTCTTTCTTTCTTTCTTTCTTTCTCTTCTTTTTGTATTGAAGATCTAACCCAGGTACACTTTACCACTGAGTCACATCACCAGTACTTTTTAAATTTAATTTAATTTTTTGAAATAGGGTCTCACTAAATTGATGAGAGCATCCCTAAATTTCCCAGGCTGGCCTCAAACTTCAGATCCTCTTGCCTCAGCCTCCCAAGTTGCTGGGAGCACAGGTGTGTAACATTGCCATCAGACAAATTTTTCATTTGATATTTAATTATTTAATATATATGAGAATGTTGTATGGTATATACTAAGATGATAATATTCTCTTCCTTGATGTAGTAAATAATTTTTAAAGCTCTAGAAAAATTTAATGAAAATGAAGATTCATTAACTCAAATAAGTAGACTCAACCAATCGTTAGTTTCAGTTTAAGTTCCTGAATTCCTCAGAAGTCCACAAATGTAACAGCAAGGTTCTTTAGTCTACTTTTAATTAAATCCCAAAAAGATATTAAAAACTATAGATATAACTAGGAAAATTCTTACCCATATTGAAGCATCTTCCTATTTTGTTAATATGTGTGGACTTACACTAACTTTGACTTTCTCCTGTAAACAAACATGGTTAAGTGTTGTGGTTAATATGTGCCTTTGATTAATAATAAATTTGTAGTCAATGATTATTTAATAAACTCCATGGGTTTGGAGGATGACAGCCAGATGGTCCTGTGGTTCCTGACCTTTCTTTCCCCTATAAGAACATTTTATTATTTTCTCCTTTCTTTTGAAATATTTTAGGGAACAACATGTGCTTTGGTGACTTACTGACTTGAGTTCAGCTTATAATTTTAGAACTTACTACTTGCTGTTCCTCTGAACTTTGGTTTAATCACCTTTAAAATAGAAACACCATACCTACAACCAGAGATATTATAAAGTGTGAATGAGTTTTTTATTTTTGTCCACTGTTGATGTTTTCTAAATGATCCGCATCCTGTCAACTCTGGGTTTTTTGAGAGGTCATTTGTACATTGAGTGAAATACATTGCAAATCACATAAGATCACAGGAATTCCATAGGTTTAAAAATAGAAGACTTCTCCACTGAAAATCAATTAATAAAACTTGGGCTAATTTAGTAATGAAACTACAATAATTTGAAATGTATTATATAAATGCTATAAAACCATGTTACATCCTTTACCAAACCAGTACACTGAGTGAGAATGTCATGGATTAAGGAAAACAAATACCCAATTGTCACAAAATGGGATAAAAACTTTAATTAAATCTTATTTTAGTGAGGTGTTAACATTTGAAATTTAAGAAAGCAAATATAATCTCACCTAGTATACATACAGCAAATATGATATGCAAACTGCAAGGGATTACAGGAAGTTATACTAGTGATTCACTTCCCTTCCAAGGCCACCCACAGCAAAGTGAGATATTTTCAGAAAAAGACAGGGAAACCAGGAATATTTCTGAAGTGGAGGTCAATCTAATGCTTTTTCTAATGTCTTCAGAAGATGAAACATATCATTGCAACCTAAGCCATCTGACTTACTTTTAGACATGCTGAGATTTCAGGTGTTTCACAATTATTCACAAAACTTCAAAGCTTTTGCAGAGAAATTTTGAAGTCACTAAAAATTCCTAGAAGATAAATACCTTCACAAGGCCAGCACATAAGTACATAAATTCTTAAAATGGACCCACATTTTTCAAATCTAAATTCTTTTCTAAGATTAAAACAAAAACCCTGTTATTGATGCCTTAAAATCTAAGAACATCTATAGACACTACAGTAAGAATAGTTCACGTATAGATACACAGAAATCAAACTCACAGTTTCTTAGATTTAGAACCTCTGGTTCATTTATAAGCTGGCAAACATCCAATGTTGTGTCAATCTGCTAATAAATTTTTTTGAGGGGGTACCCAGGATGGAACTCAGGGGCATTCAACCACTGAGACACATCCCTAGACCTATTTTTCATTTGATTTAGAGACAGGGTCTCACTGAGTTGCTTATTGCCTTGCTTTTGTTAAGGCTAGCTTTGAACTTGCAATCCTCCTGCTTCAGCCTCCTGAACTGCTAAGATTATTATAGTTGGGTGCCACCAGGTCCAGCTCTGCTAATAAATTTTGGGGTCAATATTTGGCCTCTCTAGGCAATGTCTATGATTACCTCAAGTCCAAAGAAGATTCCAGGGAGAATTGGGGACAAGTACTTAATTGAATTTGCCTATACTTTATTGGTGTCATATACACAAACAAGGCCATCCCTGAAATTTGCAGGACCCTGAGCCCTGGTCTCAGGGTATATTCTGGTTTAGACTCAAGATGCCCGATCCACCAGGTTTTGAATTAATTAATCAGTGCAGTGGTTTTGTTGATAGTCCAGGGCTAACATTTATGTATAAATGTTATATATTTATATATATATATATGTATATATATATATGTATATACATATATATAACAGATATGTATAACAGATCCATATATATCTTACAGTTTTTTTCCAGAGACATGAGGTATATAAGTTGCTTCTCTCATTCAGGTCAAATAAACTTGTTAAATCAAAATTTACTCAAAGAACAAGATATCTCTAAAATAAAAGTTTTTTTTTTTGTACTGTTAGAAATGCTGAGACTAATTCCCTTAAACCTTGGCCGCAAGACCAGATAGTAGTTGGAGAATGCTTCATATTTTCTAATGAAACTGGTAATAGAAGAAGGCACAAATTGATGACGTCGAACCTGCATTGATTGTAGACAAGATAGGAAAGACAGCACAAAGCAGCCCATGTCTTAGAAAGAAAGTCTATTGGGTGAGTGAGTGCTACTTCTTGATTGGTTGGTCTCACGTGCAGAGGTGATGTCACCATGATGACTCAATGTCCATAGACAGGAGAGGAAAGTGAGACCTCTTTTTTTTTTTCCCCCTTTGTTGGTTTAGCCAAAGATGTCACTTAAAATAAACGCTTCTTATCTTCTTCCCTCTTCTTCTGCCTGTAACTTAATTAGGGACAGCTCAGAATTGTTCTCTTATCAATTTTAATGACTATGTTCACAGAAAATGGACCACTAAGTAAAGTGAAATTAATGAGGATAAACGAGGGAGAATGCAGTTGCTATGGTTTTATGGATAGTCACATATATGTTGTATTGGGAATAGGGAGAATTCTGGTTTTGTATTATTTTTATGAACTGTTCTTTGTAGGGCAGGAAATTTGTAGCAGGCAATAGGCCGGACATTTCATCTCTATCAGCAGTTCTCAACCAGGAGTGATGTTGTGGTTGCACCCCTACCCCCACCCCATGCTGGGAACATCTATCCATGCCTGGAGACATTTTTGTTTGTTACATATTTAAGGAGTGTGTTACTGACAACCAGGGATAAATGCCAGGGATGCTACCAAACATACTTGAATACACTAGATAACCCCCCAAGACATAAAATGATCTCACTCAGTATGTTAACAGTGCTGATATCACATAGATAATTGATGAAAATAGAATACTCTAAATTATACTATTTCCCCATATTTTTGTGTGATTTTGTGGATTGGAGATCTCACTATGTCCATAGCCTTTCTGCAAAAATTGTCATCTTAATCAATTCATCCATATAATATGGAGATAAAAAAAGAAAGAAAATTGGACTGTATGGGTTCTATCTTACTCCCTAGCCCCCAATTTTTAGCTTTTTCATATCTCACCTTATACATCATGAAAGCAGTTTTCTGAGTATACCTTTCATAACTCTGCATTATCTCTTTGTTAACCCATGTGCCAGTGATCTTGCACCATCAAATTTGGAAACCTTCCCATCCTGCCTGCATTCATGCATATATTTTGTTTTACTTATAGACTGAGGATTTAGTTTCTATTATAGAATGGGGCCTTGCAGTTTCCTTTTGAATTGAATGCTGAAGAAACTTCAGCTTTAATTAAAATGATAGTATCACCATTTAAAGGCTAAAATACCTACAAGGACACAAGTAATAATGGCCCAGTTTTATATGGCTTAGTGGGCTAGCTATCTCAAGAATGCTTCTTTTGCGCCTGGCTTGCTTTGAGAAAGAGGAAGGCTGCTTTTCTAAAGATATGAATTCTGGATCTGATTGCTTCTGTGAAGAACATTTAAAGAAGGTTAGGCACCTCTAGCTGGAAAAAAAAAAAATCACTTCGTGTTAAAAGTTTCATAGTTGACAGCAGTGTAAGTTCCATCAACTTTTTCTGAGCAAACTTGGGCATAGTTTGCAAGCTGTTGAGAAATATGAATCCTCCAGAACTGCTACAGAAATAGCACCAGAAGGGCCTGCTCTGCATCTCACATAGGGCAGCATGGAAGAGCATGAGCAAAGGGAAACTTGGAAAAACTGAGAGAGGTAATCAAAAGTGCATATAACCTCCCTATTCATCATTCTTAGTGAATAATCTTGCTTCTTTTTTAAAACATATTTTTAGTTGTAGATGGACATAATAACTTTATTTTATTTATTTTTGTATGTGGTGCTAAAGATCAAACCCAGTGCCTCACTTATGCTAGGCAAACTTTCTGCCACTGAGCCACTATCCCAGCCCATAATCTTCCTTTTAAACCAGTAACACACAAGGATAACTTTCACACAGTCAGATTATTTTTTATCCCTTTCTGTGTTTAAGCCCACATATAAGCTGCATTTTCTGTTAATCGAGATTGCCTTTCCTCTTACATAAATCGATCCTCCCACTAATGTGCAGCTGATTTCATGAAGGTGGGGATGTCATAGAGATTTTTCATTCATTGCTGCATCCTCTATACCTAGGAGACCCTTAACACATCACAGACAGACAAAATTATGTTTGGAACTTAATTAATTGATTCAGTGGTGTCATGTGTGAATGAAGAAATGCAGAGGGTTGTTAACTGACTAATTGAATGGTGTTTTGTACAGAACATGCCCTTTTGTCATATGGATAGCCCTCCAAGATCTGATCCTTAGCATTGCAAGACCATAAATAGTTCAATAGCCAGGTTGCAAGATGTATAATCATTAAAGTCAAATAAATTTATATTCTAATGTAATTTTATCAGTATAAAATAAGCTATGTTATGCTAAAGCTATATTTTATAGTTTAGTTCCTTAATATTCTATATTTTAGAAAAGACTTTAAGGACAAGAAGTGCTCATAATATGTTAAAAATTTGAAATAAAAACAATAAAATTATAAAATGGTGTAGGCACAAGAAATAGGAACCAACATTTAACATTTGTGATAATTACATGTGTAAACAATATTTTACTTGAAGAGGGTATTATCAAGAAAGGTGCCGGGCACAGAGGCACATGCCTGTAATCCCAGCATTTTGGGAGGCTGAGACAGGAGACTTGGGAGTTCAAAGCCAGCCTCAGCAATGGCAAGGCACTAAGCACTCACTTAAGCACTCAGTGAGACCCTGTTTCTAAATAAAACACAAAATATGGCTGGGGATGTGGTCGAGTACCCCTGAGTTCAATCCCTGGTACCAAAAAAAAAAAAAGAAAAAAGGCAGGGAAACTGGGAAGATCTCCAGGGAAAAATTCTACTCCATGATAGAGAAGCCTCAGGAATTATGAGGGGTGCACACAAAGACATTATTAGTTCTGTGCTAGTGGAAGGCAGGAATAGTCTTGATATTAGAGTCTCGGTGGATAGTGTGTGTCCTTAAAGGGAAATGTCTTTCTCTCTTGTGGTTTACTGATGAGGTGAAACTTCTTCCAGCACACCTTGTTCAGTTTCTTCTGGTTACAGTTTCTGATAATCTCTATGTAATGTGACATTTTTCCTCTTAAAACTTTCAGAAACTCCTGCTATTAATAGTATCAAGTTATGTATTTATGCTTTCGACTCTATCCCTTCCTCTAACAAAATTTCATATGGCAATTACACATGGAGGGTAAAACCTTGCACCATTCCCTTTCTCACTGAAAATGGGAATATTGTCATTAACAAACACACACACATGCAGAGTTTATTAGAAATAAGTGGAGTAAACAGTATTTCCACTTGCACATTCTTTTTCTTGCACCAAAAATCTTTGTTTCCCTTTCTGCTGGCTTGCCACCTGGCCCTGGCAGATGCTATCTTTATTAATCCTTTGACAGTGGCCATTGCCAGCTCATTCCCTAAAATTTCAGGGCTCTTAGCAGAAAAATGTCTTTCTTTCCTGAAGTCAAATCCTTCAGTCATAGTCACTCATTCTCCATCACCATTTACTTCCCTTGGTGTACCCATCTTTCTTCTCCAGAGTTCATTGGTAGTAGAGAATGGAATCTAAAAACCTGGATAATCTGTAAAATTAGTTTATATTCTTCTAAGAAACACTCTCTCTTTTCCTGTGTTTAGTTTTCTGTCCTGGAAGGGCAATATAGTTTGACCAAAGAAATATACCCAATTGTCCCTTAGACTCTGGGGACAAAGAAAACTGAATTGCTTTACATGACATCATACCACTTACTCATATTAAAATATCAGTTTTGCATTTGTTTTCACTTCCTCCTCAATTATACCAATTCTAAGAACATTGCTTCATTACTATTCCTATTTTTTTGACTTAGAAATTATGAGATGTGGTCCTAAGAATCAGTGTGTCTGTGCCCAGCTCATTAGATGACTCTCCCACATCCTCATGTGACCAGACAGAGCCTCGCCCAGCCCAGATTGAAGACACTGATGTCAGGGACTCTTCTGTATTGTTTCTGAACTTCAGGAGGAAAAAGATGTGGTTAATAATAACCTGATTGCTATTTGAGCTTCATTACCATGTGATCTTAAGCTAATTGAATTGTTTGAATTTTATTTTTAATCTACAAAATAGGGATTATTAACAAAACTATACTTCTATAAAATTATCTGAGATTCAGAAAGACAAGTAAGATCAAAGTCACTTGATGTATAATAGATGCTCAGTAAACTTTAGATTCTTTATTTTTCACTCAGTCTTGCTGTCTTTCAAAACAGGATAATTGCTTGTAACAACTGTCTGACCTTATCTCATACTATCCTGGTTTGTTTTCAGTAGTTATGGATATTAAAATGATAAAAGTTAAAAACAATTCCTAACATAAACTAAGTTCTTAATAAACAGAAATTATTATTCTTATTATTACCTTTAAATTGTGTGACCACATATTTTCCCCTATTCTTCTGGACTAGCCTGCTAGCTGGGAAAAGATGCATCCTGAACCATTTATTTCCTCAGCTGATGAAACTTCCTGTGTCATAATTGGAAGTTTTGATACAGAGGAGGCAGAAAATTGGGAACAGAGGGATCCATGGCTTGAAGACAGGAAAGGTAAATTATAGAAATCAAATTTTGCCCCAGTTTTCCTTATCACTATCTCTGCAGCTCATCAGGAACATCCTCAAAGTCTTGATGTGAAATGAACAGATGTCCTGCCTTTTAATTTAATTTCTGCTTAATTTTATGCAAGGACTAACCGTTTTTCTTAAGTCATTTTTATTACAGTTCATACAAGAAAGAGCTCTTGCAAGTAATTACTTCATAAAACTTGAGGGAATAAATCACAGAACTTCAGGATTAATAGCAAATGCAGGCATGAATCTTTCTTACATGCCAGGAGAGAATCTCTTGAAATAATATGCTAAAATCATAGAATGCAAAAAGAAAGGCTGGAGTAGAATGAAAGATCTTTCCCAAATGCTTTATTGTGTCTCCAAAGAAACTGAGCCTCAAATAACCCAAGTAAGTTCCACAAGTTCCAAAGTTGATATGCATTGTTCATCCTGTGCCAAGCTTAGGACTGAATCTTCACACTCACTTGGGGATGAATATTTCAGGTATTAAAAGTCATGCAACTTGCTAATAGACATCAATTGTCATAACTGAAGTAAAAGTCAAGATATGAATCTCATCAGTAATGGTAAAGGAATGCACATGTAACTGTTTTTCAGTTTGTACTTGTACTAAATATCGTACTGAATATGTTGGATATATTATTTTAACCACCTTCCTTTAAGAAGCACTGAAGCATTCTAAAATGACAGTTGAAAAGCAGGGAGGGTCAGTGCCTTTGAATCAGGCTCAGATACTGGGATTGGTCCCTTGGGATAACCAAGACGAAACAGGCAGTTGTGAGTTTTTTTCTAGTAGCTCTGTTGAAAAATGTTTGCTAGAGTTCAACATTTAGGATTTAGCTCTGATTCCTTGGAGACCACTACTTCACTTCTTAGATAATTTCCCTCAGGCATACACGGGGGAAAGGGAGTTTTGAAAAGGCATATCAGGCCAGTCATATTTACTAGAGTGTGAGTATTTGTCAAAAGTAACCCAACTGTCAATATTATCTGTTAGAAAGCTAGTAGGAATTAAAATTAGAGTTACATATGGTTGTCAAAAACACAATATATTGAAAAACAAACCTGGTCAGATTTTACTTGGTGATCTAGCTTTGAAAAATTGGCTTCCTTAGGGGAGAAGCAGAATAATTAATAATATTTAGCCAAAATTCATGACAGTCCAGTTCAACATGTAAATCTTGCATTTGCAAATCCTGAGAAATGTAAAGTGATTTCCAATGTTTTATTTACAGACACAGGGAAGATTAAGACACACAACCTCTCACACCAAATACACTGTGCTTCTTTCACAGTGCTGCCTCCCAAAAATATCTACAAGTAAGACCAATCGATAAATTATCCAGCAATGAAACCTTTAAGAATGTCAATATTTAAGGATGTAGCATCACAATAGACAAAAAAGAAGGGAAATAAGAAGGATTTTCAGTGTTAGATAGAAAACTAGGAAGAAAAGATGAAGTCAAGGAATCTAAGGGTATTCATAACTTTGAGAAAAATGGCTAATTAACAATATTGACTTTGACAGTGAAGGAAATGATAAATAGGATAATAGACTAAAGATATACTTGACAGAAGGTTGTCTTGCTTTCTCTTTTTTACCATCCTAATTAAACTTTGGAGAGGGTGACAAGCGACAGGATGAAAGTGGGTGGGGAAGTTAGTATGTGCAGTTATTTCAGGAGCTCACTGGTCCTAAGGTAGAAAGCTGTTGCTCAGTGGCAGAGAGTTGTAAGCAGGGCTGGTGCCTGATTTTGCCAGGTGGTCTGGTTTTTCATAAGGAACAGGAAACTTGGATTATTTTGTGACATATTCCATTGTGTCTCTGGATAAAATAAACATATTTGTGAGTGAACTCAGGAAAGTGACTATTGTTCTCAGCACATAGCAGTTTACAATGAGATCTGCTAGTATTCTGCAAAACAAATGAGCCCTTCTTTCCCCCTTGATATGTAGAAAAGGACTTCTAAAGAGGGGCAGAGAGCCAAGCATGGAAAACTGGATGATCAAAAAAATATTAAGGAGTAAACAAAATAGAAAATGCTAAAAGAAGACAAAGAAAGTAGTGCGATAGAAATAGACTTATCAGCCGGGCGCGGTGGCGCAAGCCTGTAATCCCAGCACTTAGGGAGGCTGAGACAGGAGAATTGCGAGTTCAAAGCCAGCCTCAACAACGCTGAGGCGCTAAGCAACTCAGTGAGACCCTGTCTCTACATAAAACACACAAAAAAAAACAGGGCTGGGGATGTGGCTCAATGGTCGAGTGCCCCTGAGTTCAATCCCCAGTACCAAAAAAAAAAAACAAAGAAAAGAAAAGAAATAGGCTTATCATAAAGTGGAACAGAGACCAGAACATCATGTGGCAAATGCCATCAAATTCAGCCAACTATTCACAAAAGCAGAGGCTGAAAATAACCACTGACTTTGTCAATCATTATGATATTGGTAACTTTGATGGAGACTATGTTAGTAGTTTGATCTTAACAAAATTAGATATCTAAGGGCTTGGAACAAAAATGAGGTTATGGAATAGACAGAAATTAGGAGCATCACTTTGTGAAATGAAGCTACATTTAACTGTTCATTCTTCTCCAATGGGTCCTCTGATTTCCAGTGCTATTTGATTGGGAAGATACTTGACTCATGAATATTAAGGAGAAATACCCTGGTCTTTTAAATGATTAATTTAGCTAAATAAGGATAACATTAAAGGGATTAGCAAGAATTAAGGGAGAAAAAAAATAATTGCTGTTAACTAGCAGAGAAATATGAATGCCTACTTAAAATTCCAACTTTATCATCTTGGCCATTTTTTATTGGACAAACTCCAAACATTCATTGAGACATTTGACAAAAAGCACTTCTAATTCTCATAGGAAAATAAAAATTTGCACCATCTTTATGATAGGTACCATATCAAGATACACTGTAGTAGCCACACTTGGGACCTATGCCACCTCCTCTAAGGCCAATCTCTGATTTCAGCTGTAGTCATGGCAGTGAGTTGCCAAATACTGCAAGAATATTGCATCCAAAATTTCTGTCATGTCCCTTTGTTTATCTATTTGAGATTCTTTTCTTTCCTTTTCTTCTTCTTTCTTTTTTCTTTTTGATAAATGCTTGAGAATATGCTCAACTGAGGTATAGAACAGCCCAAATATAGAAGGTAATTGACATGCTCAGTAGCTATCTTCTGTTGAAGAAAAATGGAAATTATGGACAAATGGCTCTATCTCTCATTCTTCTGTGTGGTGCATTCAACATGGTATCTCAGAAGCTGCCAGGAAGTTTGAAACCCAGTGGTCCACAATGGGAACTGAGTTCTTCTTTCAGGCTTTGCTTTCAGGAGGACTCTAAGATACCTTGAATAGCAGGTAATTTTTCTGAGGTATGTGAGATAAAATAACATCTAACCTATAGCAATTACTGGTTATTTTACTAAATTACTCATCTTCTTTGCATCATACCAGGGCAACTCTCCACCCAAAGGCAATTGGAAGATTTGGGGAAAGATAAATAGAGACTTTGTGGATTCTTTAGGAAAAGCACAACTAGCAGAAGTGGGAAGGATAGAGGGGAAATAGGAAACTCCAGAGGTAGGGAAAGTCTTTCCAAGACAATGGTGATCTTGCCATGTCTCGTCCCTCATCACAAAGACACCATAACTGAGAAATCTGCACTTCTCATACGGAGGAAGTAGGCTCTCCCGCTTTGCCCTCTCAAGGCTTCCTGGGTCCTGTAGTGTTTTCCCTGTTGCTTATTGTTCCCGTTGCAGTTTCAGAATTCTTTCTGATGTTTTTGACACATCAAACTTGCCTTCCATTTCCAAAGCAGCACACAATGAGCAAACAGCTGAGTGCTTAACTTTATAAGTATTTTCAAAGAAAAGAGAGGCATTTGCTTCCAGCTTTGTCATTCCTTATCTTAATGAGCCTTAAATTGATAGATTAACCAAGCCAAACTTATAAAATTTTGCTGTTAAACTTAATAAAAGTTTTACAAATGGATTTGACACAGTGTTTGAATGGCCACTTAAAATACTAAATCATTTGAGACCAGGGAAGTGGGTTATTAAAAGAAACATTGGGGCAATGAAGGGCAAAATACCTTTGGAAAACTATTTGAAACACAGTGTTTAAATAAAGAGGATCACACAAATGTGCATACTGAAAATGTGAGCTATAGGGAATAGTAGCCAGGTAACTCATGTGAGTTACTGGGCCTTTCTTAAAAAAAAAAAAAAAATCGAAGATAAAATAAATACATTTTATTACAATTATACAAATATAATTATATCCAGGGATATAATTTAATGGAACAGTATGTGTTATCATGTACAAGGCCCCCCTAGGTTTAATTATTAGCACTGGAAAACAAAACACATAACTTGAAGATAACAATTATTTTTAACCAGCATGTTTTCTAGAAAGTAGATACTGTTAAATGGAAAGTCTCTTTGTGCGGCCAGGTTTGGAAATATAAAGGTGGGCCAGGAACCAATTATAGCAGAAAACCTGTAGGAGAAGTGAATGGCTCTTTCTTATTGAGTGGGAAGAACCTACTGACTCCCTGACAATCTAAGGAGGGCCAGGAAAGAGAAATGGAAGAAAAGAGCGAACGTTTCCAGATGATATTATGGTGAGCAATTACAACTAGAAAATAGTGTAACATTTTTCATGTTGTGGTTGCCATCATTTATTTTAAAGTCTACATATGTGATGTGCATTTTTAATATCTGTGTGTGTGTGTGTGTGATGTAAGCCAACTCCCTATTATGTCCTAATTCCTAAATTACCATCAAAGGCCCATTTGTCTGTACTCCATAAAATTTATTGTAGTATAGATTGCTTTCTATAAAAGGGGCATTTTAAGGGTCTGCACAAAGGACTTCGTTTTATACATTTGAGAACAGAGACAGCTATACAGATAGATGCTGGGGAGGAAACAGAGTGATCAGGGGAAGCGGCTCTCCTTACTTCCCCATTCTTTCTTCAACCTGTACTTGCTAAAATATACCTAGTGGAGTGCTTTGGAGATCTACCCGGATTGCAAGAAGGGGATTAGCAGATATATGAACTTGAAAAGTGACATATGTCAGTAGGTGAGTTACACAGGTAATAGTAACATTCTGTGAGCTGTTATTACTGCTAAATTAATACATTAACAGCAGTACAACTGACACCCCCCACACACATATTCTCTTTCTCTGTGTATATGTATATATACATACATATGTGATTTGATGTCAAATTTACTGATGCAGAAATAGGGGTCCATATATAAATATATAAATACATACATACACACACACACACACACACATATATAAAGAGAGAGAGAGAAACTAAATTGATATTTGCTAATATCAATATCACTGTATTTATACAGTGATATTTATATTAGCTGCTAATATCACTGTATTTATCAGAGGGTATAAAGTTCACTGGATGTTACATAGACCTAACAACCTGCCCCCCTCATCTCCTGCAAACACACAACCATCTACTCTGCTGCAGCACCCTTTGTGACTTCAGGGAACCAAATTTGAGAATCATGAATCCAATTCAATATTACATTTGCAAATGCAGAAATAGGGGTCCACGTAGAAAAAATGGTTTGCATAAGTGTGTACAATCTGTGAGGGGCAGAAGTGAGTTTAGAGACCACAGTGTCTTTGACCACATACAATCCATCCTCTATAGTGCATGGTTAGGTTTACCATATCTAACATCTTTGTAGATTGTAAACAGTTGATGCAAAGTCCTTTATATTTTTGTTTATTCTGCTACAGAACTTGTGGGTTTCAAGCATAGTTGTTCATATTTGAATAGATAAAATCTTCAAGTACATGTACGTTACTTTACTCTTTAAGTATACTTTTCATATATATAAACAATTACTATTTCTCTGCTATTTCTCCACTACTACCATCACCATTAACAACCTATTTCATAAATAATTTTATACTTTCACTCCATTTCCTATGAAAAGTAGTCACCAAAACAAAAATGCTTTGGTCTTGTTGGTGGCAAGTTCTGAATGACTGCGCAAAATTAAGAAATTAGTAGAGTGTTTTGCATGAAAAAATAATATGGTCATATGGCTCAGAAGAAAACAAATACTATTGGACAGAAGAAAAATCATTAAGTAACTAATGTTGGAAAGAGATGTGAGATGGAGGGAAACACTTGAAAAAGAAATCTGGATAAAGGCAGAACAGCATGAAAAGAAAACTTCCTTTGGATGTTAACCTCTACATCACATCGGATGTGATGTAGAGGTTAAGATAGTTATGGATGTGATCAGGGCTAGTGTTGTGGACACACCATCAGTTTCCTAACTCTTTCTTGTCTGTTCTTTTTTTTTTTATTATTGGTTCCTTTTAGTTATACATGAGAGCAGAGTACTTTTTTGATGAAATTTATACATGCATGGAATATGTGATATTCTAATTAGGGCCCTAGTCATGTGGATGTACATGTTGTTGAGATTCACTGTGGTTTATTCATGTATGTACATAGGAAAGTTATGTCAGATTCTTTCCACTGTTCTTCCTATTTCTATCCCTCCTCTCTTCCCTTCATTTCTCTTTGTCTAATCCTGTGAACTTCTATTCTCCTCCCACACCTTATTGTGGGTTAGCTTCAACACACCAGAGAAAATATTCACCCTTTGGTCTGGGGGGATGGGCTAATTTCACTGTGCACCGTAGTCTCCAGATCCATACATTTACCAGCAAACGTCATAAAATCTGAATAATATTTCATTGTTTATATATACCACAATTTCTTTAACCTTTTAAAAATCAATTCTATACTTTGACCATTCAAATATATGGTAGCGTAGAAGGAGGATCATGTAATGATACTTAGATAATATAAACGAGGAATGAAAGCTCTTAAAAGAGAAGAGCAAAAAGCAATTGTACAAGGAAAAACAGTGCACCATTTTTCAGTCCAACTGGTCTTCTAGTGCTACTTTATAAAGTTTTTGCTCCAAGTTTCAGGGATAGAACCAATATTTTATTTCACTAGTTTACTAGATGTACTGAGATCTACAAAATAATATTATGATGAAGGTTGTAAAGTCATTAAAAATATTCTAAACTATGTTTCATAAGCACACACTACTTGAAAGATGAAACAAAATTGACAGATTAAAATAAGGTAAAAGCATCTATATAACTGGACTTCTTTCAAGTAAAGGATGTGTTATGGTTATGATGTGAGATGTTTCCCAAAAGCTCATGTGGGAGATAATGCAAGAATTTTCAGAGGTGAAATAATCATATTATGACAGTTGTAGCTTAATCAGTGGATTGAACCACTGATATGTATAAACACGGTTGTAACCATAGACAGATAGGATATAGCTGAAGAAAGTAGGTCACTGGGGGTGTGCCTTTGGGGTTTATATTTTGACTGGTGAGAAGAGCTCCTTCCTGCTCCCTGGCTGTCATTCCTAAACTGCTTTCCTCCACCATGCCCTTTCTCCAAGATGTTCTGTCTCACTTCACCCAGAGCAATAGTGTCAGCCATCTATGCACTGGGACCTCTGAAACTGTGAGCCAAAAATAAAGTTTCCTCCTCTTTGTTGTTCCTGTCAGGTATTTTGTAGGTAGTGATTCAGAAGCTGACCAAAACAGAACAGGATGTATTATTACCCCTAGTTAGTAGGTGAAAAAACTAAAACATAGGTTTGTTAATAATATTATCTATGGAAAATCAACTGGTAGTTGTGAAGTTTAGACAAATGAATAGGAATTTTCATGTCCTTCTTTGAAAACCAGTGACTGCATAATGCAACATGAGAACCAACAGTATATGTCAAATAGCCAGGAAATATTATAGGCAGTGTGAGACACATTGTATTATAATATCACTGATTTCTTTATGATCAGATTTTAATTCCTCTCCTAATGCCAAAGAAAATTTTAGAAAAAACATTCAAAAGTCAGCTACAGAAAAAAAAAAAAAAAGCACAAATCCTAAATTGCTGAAGAAAAATTATCAATGAGCCTTAGTTTTTCGGTGAGCTCTCAAAATTGTGTCAGATTCAATCTCCCTTTGACATTATTTTTTCCAAGAGAATGGACCACATACTCCATTAAGACGGCCTGCATTTTTATTGTCTCCAGGTGATGATGCGGGAGAATCTGTGTTCTCTTTAGAAACTGTCAACATAACTATGACAAAGTACCAAATAAGACTGATGTGTAAATTCCAGTTCTCTCAGCATAGCATTTTCTCTGTTATCACAAGTAATAAAGCCAATTTACAGAGAGTGAAAGGCAAACATTCCAGTAAATAAAGATAAGATGGGAGGACGTTTAGTTAGCTCTCAAATTAGTAACTCGTTATTTTCTTTTTGTTCAGTTTTGCACATAGCAACCCCACTACTGTGTCCCTAAAGTGGACCTATTTCTTTTCCATCCTGTTAATGGGAGTGTGAATTGTGCATCACTTCTGCAAATCTTCTGGACATATGAACCAAAAAACTACAAATGTTGGGCTGGGATTGTGGCTTAGTCGTAGAGCGCTTGCCTAGCATATGAGAGGCCCTGGGTTCGATTCTCAGCACCACATATAAACAAATAAATAAATATCCATCAACAACTAATAAAAATATTTTAAAAAATAACAAAAAAAAACTACAAATGTTCTTACATTTTGACCTGATTTTTATAGTTCTGTTTCTAGGAAATTTTCCCTAAGTTGAAAAATCAGACATTTCAGTCAATGTTTACATACAATGCTGTTTATAACATCAATTATTATAATGGGGGTCATTGCAAGCAACATATACTTGCCAAAGTAAACACAGATCATTGATAACTTATTAAAAATCATATATGTGAAAATATTGAATGACATGAGAAATTAAATATAAAATACAGCCTAATATATGTTGTATACTATAGTAAAGTATAATAATATGAAATAATTATTGGCGTCTATTTTTATATTTATATATACATACACACACATACATACATAAAGGTTGTCCTGCATGCATATTTACAATATGTAATATATAATATAATCTTAATTTGGAAAAACACATATAAGGAAAATATATTATCAGAAAAGCAATCAGAAAAATATGCTTAGTAGTTGAATTTAGAGATAACTTATATTTCTCTTAAGTTTTTATTATGGGAAAGGTTTCTTAAACAATCAGAAAATATTTTTTTATAATTATATAATAATAATAACTCTATGAAGAAATTTCACAAGATAATAGAATTTTTAAAATGTGGAACTGAACATATAAACCAACAAAATGTAATAGAGAGTATAGAATAAATCCTTTCATAGTGGAGAAATAATTTTCCATTAAGGGTGTCCAAACCATTAAATTTGGAAAGGACAATCTCTTAAACAAATGCTGGGAAAACTAGTTGTCAATAGGCCAAAGAAAGCAGCTCACCCCTTTTAATACATCACACAAAAATTAACTTGGTGCTGTTGAGAATATAAAATAGAGCAGTTATTTTGGAAAACAGTATGCAGGCTTCTTAGAAAGTTAAAAACAGCTCCTGTCTGATCCAGCAACTCTAATACTGGGCTTATATATCCAAAGGAAATGAAAAAAAAATATTAAAGAGACATGTGAACTTCCCATTTATTGCAGCACCATTCATTATTGCCAAGATACGGAATCAAACTAAATGTCCTCCAACAGATGAACAGATTTTAAAAATGTGTGTATGCACAATGCAGGACTATTTGACCATAAAAACTGATGGAATTCTGTCATTTGAGACAACATAGATGGAACTGAAGGGCATTATGCTAAGTGAAATAAGCCAGGCACAGAAAGGCATATATCACATGACTTCACTATGTGGAATCTAAAAAGAAAGCAGATTTCATAGAAAAGGAGAATAGAATAGTTTCTACCTAGAAGCTTGAGAAAGTAGGGGAGATAAAGGGTGAGGAAAAATTGGTCAGTGGGTACGATGTTACAGCTGACAGTTAGGAATAAGTTCTGGTGTGCCTTGGTAGAGTAGGATGAATAAAATGAACACTAGTGCAGAGTAGATCTCAAAGTACCTGGAATATAAGATTTTAAATGCTCTCTTACCATAAAGCAATGGTAAAAGCTTGAGTTAATGGATATGCTAATTACCCTGATTTGATCTTATATAATATATGCATGAAACAAAACATCACATTGTACTCCATAAATATGTATGATTAAGTTTCAATCAAAACTAGGAATAATAAAGACGAAAAAATGGATCAGAAACTTAGGTGCAAAAACTAAAACTCTAATGCAGTTAGAAGAAAAGTTAAGGGAGAACGTCATGACATTAGGTTTGGTAGTGATTCCTCAGATATGGAATCAAAATGATGAGCAACACAAGTAATAATGGAAAAGATGAACAACATCAAAATTATAACTTTGGGCCAGACACGGTGGTGCATGCATCTAATCCCCGCACTTTGGGAGGCTGAGACAGGAGAATCAGGAGTTCAAAGCCAGCCTCAGCAACAGCAAGGTGCTAAGCAACTCATTGAGACCCTGTCTCTAAATAAAACACAAAATAGGGCTGGGGATGTGGCTCAGTGGACGAGTACATCTGAGTTCAATATATATATATAACTTTGGTACATCAAAAGACACATTCAGCAGAATAAAAAGGTAGACTACCAAATGAGAGACAATACTTTCAAATGAAATGTCTGATGAAGAGTCAATATCCAGAAAAATTAAAGAGCTCCTCTGAATGCAAAAACAATAAGAAAAGCTTATGGCCCCAATTCACATTTTAGCAGAACTGAGTATATTTAACCAAGGGTAAAACTGCCTATCTGGTCTTGTGTTTTCTTCTTTATACTTTTTCTCCTTTGTCATTTTTCCCCTTAATTATTAAGTCAAAGTTATGCTAGTTTAAAAACCTTTTGTCAAGAATGGTGAAAAATTAAAAAGAAATAACAAAAAGAAAGAACAACTGAACAGACACTTCTCAGAAGAAGATATACAATTGATCAACAGACATATGCAAAAAATGTTCAACATCTCTAGTACTTAAAGGAATGCAAATCTAAACTACTCTAAGATTTCATCTCACACTAGTCACAATGGCAATTATCAAGAATACAAACAGCAATAAGTGCTGGCGAGGATGTGGGGGGAAAGGCACACTCATACATTGCTGGTGGGACTGCAAATCTGTACAACCAATCTGGAGAACAGTATGGAGATTCCTTAGAAAACTTGGAATGGAGCCACCATTTGACCCAGCTATCTCATTCCTTGATCTATATCCAAAAGACTTAAAACAGCATACTACGGTGACACAGGCATTTCGATGTTTATAGTAGCTCAATTCACAATAGCTAAACTGTGGAACCAACCTAGATGCCCTTCAATAGGTGAATGGATAAAGAAACTGTGGTATATATACACAATGGAATATTACTCAGCAATAAAAGAGAATAAAATTATGGCATTTGCAGGTAAATGGAGGGAGTTGGAGAATATCATGCTAAGTGAAGTAAGCCAATCCCAAAAAAACAAATGCTGAATGGTCTCTCTAATAAGTGGACACTGATCCATAATGGGGGAGGAGGCACAAGAAAAATGGAGAAACATCAGTCAAAGGGGAGTGAGAGGGGAGGGAGCATGGGGGCAGGAAAGATGGTGGAATCAGATGGACTTTATTGCCCTAGCTTCATGTATGACTGATATATATATGATTCTACATCACGAACAGTAAGAAAAATGAAAAGTTGAGCTCCATCTGTGTATAATGAATCAAAATGCATTCTGCTATCATGTATACCTAAGTAGAATAAACACATTAAATAAAAAAAACAGAATGGGGGCTGTGATGGTGGCTCAGTAGTAGAGTGCTTGCCTAGCATGTGTGAGGCACTGGGTTCGATCCTTAGCATTGCTAAGGATAAAGGTCCATCGACAACTAAAAAATATTAGAAAAAAATGCCATCACCACGACCACTCCTCCCCTTGTCCCTTTTAAAGTTTTTAAAAATAATCTTAAAAGCTTTCAATAAGATCAAAATATATTGGTTGTTAATGCAGTTTAAATCATTTTTAACATACAGACAACAAAGTTTATAGAATCCTAAGTAATTAAAGAGATACAGAAACATATACATTTTCTTCATGGTACAAGGGACCAATATAAAGAAACCTAGATCCATAGATAATTGATTCCATCATATCACATCCAGATAGATTGAGAGGATGTCTACAGTTTTGTTTAAACTAGTAGTTCTTAAAGTGTCCCCAAGAAGAGAAGAATCTACTATACCTGTGACATATTTTAGAAATACAAATTCTCTATTCATACCTCCAATTGAAAAACTCTGTGAGCAGGACCTGTAAATCTATTTAATTTGTTTTCCATATGATTATAATGCATGCTCCTGCTTCTGTGTGAGAACCAATGGATTAAACCATCTCAAAGTGAACCTAAGAATAGAAATTCTGAGCTCACATTACCTGGAATCAAAAATAAAGTACTTTGTGATTGCCATGCAACTTTTTAAGTTACTTTAAATGTGCTATATGTCTTTCTACAACTGTTTGGAGGATTATGCTATATAATTTGTTCCAATAGAACACTTAGAACAAAACTTGGCTCAATAAATGAAAGATAGTATTTAAATTTTATTCCAAGCATCTTTTCTTATGAGTGCCCAATGGGCTAAATAAAGAAATGTCTATTTTCCATACTCTTGATTATAATTAATAGCAGTTGAGTCATATATATCCTTGAATAATAAAGGAACATGGAAAGGAATGTGAAAATTCTTGCCATATGTCATAGATTGAGTTATCTGGGATGGATATTGGTTAATACCTGAGGTTGAGGCTGATCAATGCCTGCAGAAAGGAGAGGCAGGAAGCAGGAAGTAGTAGTTGAATTCTTATGCTGGCCGGTTGGCAACCTCAAGCAACCTTGCGGGGAAGCTCTAGAGCTAAAACAAACTGTCAAAGTCATCCTACATTGGGTTCAAATGACCAGGCATTTATATACCACTTCTGTTATTCATTGATGTGGTCTATCCAAGAAAGGCAAAAATCTGTATGTTCTGTACAGCTAAAGCTTTCCCTGAAGGTGCCACCAGATGAAGCCTATCTGTTAACAACATCCATTGCAGTTGAGACAAATCTTATTTGAATTGGGATCTGGGTGGTGAACATTTTTTAAAAAGAGGAAATGGATATATTTACCACTTCTCTTTCTTATATACCATGGCTTTGTTGGGTAGGAAAGGGTCCATATTAGGGTGGGTCTCAAACTAGTCATAAAAATTAAGTAAACTTTATTTTATACTACCATGTGAGGAAAAAGAAACACACAATTAACAATAAGAATAAAGTCTATTTTTACAATGAAGTCCTAAGTGTGTCCAAACAATCAGGAATTTTTGAAAAATAACAAAAATAAACAGTAAAGATATATAAAAAGGGTGAGTAATATGAACAGATATTTATTCAAAGAAGATATACAAATAGCCAACAAGCACATGAAAAGATGTTCAATGTCATTGATTCTCATGAAAATGAAAATCACAACCAGAATAAAATGTATCCTCACATGGGTTAAGATAGCTACTACAAAAATTAACAATGACAACAACAAAACAGAAAATAGCAAGTGCCATGAAGTGCTAGAGAAATTGGAACCCATGTGTACTGTTGGTGGTAAAATTAAATGGTACAGATTCTATGGAAAACAGTATGATGGATTCCATAAAAAATTAAGACTGCTGTATGATTTCAGCAATTTCACTTCTAGGTTGTATTGGATCAGTATGAAATGCCCAACAGAAGCTATTTATGAAGAAGAAGTCCATTTTGCTAATAGTCGTCAAAGTTCAAGGACTTGGCTTTGGAATTTACTCAGCTCTGGTGAGCACCTCATGGTCAATGGCAATGGCAGGAGCACATATCAGAGTAAGATTAGCAACTGGAATTAAGAATCAAAGAGAAAATGGAGGGTGGGACTGAACTCAGACTTTTGTAACAATTCTCTGGCTAAAGCTACTCAGGAGTCCCTCAAGAGCTTCTTTCTGAGAGCACACTCAGTAACCCAAATACCTCCCATTGAACTCCACCTCTTAATAATTCTACCTTGTCTGAATAGCACCACTACGGGGGTCATGCCTTAGTATAAGAACCTTTGAGTGGACACAAGTAGATCATATCTAAACTACAGCATTTATATGCATTCCAAAAGAAAAAGAAGCAATGTCTCATTTAGATATTTATGCAACTATGTTTGTATCAGCACTATTTGCATTTGTGAAAGGTGGAAGCCACCTAGACAACCATGAAAAAGATAATGTAGTGTGCCTATAAAATGTAATACTATTCAGTAATTATGTTTCTGCACATTTTCACCATGGATGAACCTTGATGACATTACGTTAAGTAAAATATGCCAGTCACTAGAAGAAAGTTACTCTATAATTCACTCCTATGAAGAATCTTGAGTGGTTAAACTCACAGAAAGTAAAACAGTAGTTGCCAGAGGCTTAGAAACATAGGAACATGAGGAGTTGTTGAATGGCTATAGAGTTTAAATTGTGCAGGAAGAAAAAGTTCTGGAAATCTGTTGCGCAATGATATGAGAATTGTGAAAATGGTTAGGCTATACATTTACTAGTGGGTGAGATGGCCATCTTTATGGTTTGTGTATTCTACCAGAATGTTGAAGAGAAAATAGGAATTTATGGTGGGAAGGGACAGTCTTTCTGAGTCAGAAACTTGGGAGAAGACATGAGAACATAAGAAACCAGTCAAAGAGAGATTGAAAAGAGCTTTTGAGGAAGCAAGAACAGAAAGTAAAGTGCTGAGATTGGAGCAAGAGAGACCATGTGCTGGGGCCTAAGGAGGCTAGTGGGGCGGTAGAGCAGAGGCCATGGAAACAGTCCAGGTCCAAACTGTCCTACATTGTAGGCTGTGCAAGGAGTCTGAATTCAATTTCAACAGTAATGGAAAAATCAATGGATGATTTTGAGAAGGAAGGTGATCTGATCTGATTTAATTTTTTGAACTCTTGGTGCTGTGAAAAGTGTTTTATAAGAGTGAGAACAGAAATAAGAACTCTAATTAGGAGCTGTTTTATTATCCGGAGTCAGAGGAAGAAGTACTCTTGGGTGACTTGGGTAAATCATATCCCCCTGCAGGACCTTAGAGAATACAGACCTGTAGTTCTCTTTGAGAGTTTGGAAACCAAGATTTATTTATGTAATAATTTTTTGATTCTATATAGGAATAGAGGGACTGGAAATGGTAAAATGCTGGCAGAATGAAGCTTAGGCAAACATTTCTCTTAATTGATTGTCCTGTCTTGTTCCTGCCCCTGGCATACAGAGATTCGTATTTGATCATTTTCATTGGGAAAGAGTTTGGAATCAGCACTCTAAGGAATGTTGTCATTTCTCATCTCCCTGTTTTTGACATAAATGCTGTGGAGTTGGGAAGACTATGGGCTATAGTTAAGGGGAGAACCAGGAGAGAAACTCAAAGAGAGACCCTATAAACATCAATACAGAGCTTCTGCTTATTTTTTTTTCCAGTTTTAGTTTTTGGCAAGCTTAGTGCATATATTAAGAAAAAGTTACAAAATTAGAATTTGACATTTGGGGGGAAAAAATAAAGCTCCAAAGTCTAGATCTGACACTTAGAGGTCATTTGCTTTGCAGGACTTTTAAGTAAATAATATCAAGGCTATTTTGAAATTCAAATCTTATTTTTTTCATATTTCATATGAAAATCCAAATATTTTTTCCTCTCCTCTTTCCCATTTATGGGTAGGTAGAAAAACGGGCTTCAGTTAGTGCATAGGAGATGTGCATGAGAGATGTGCAAAGGAGTTTCCAAATATTCAGTTTTCTGGTTTTCAGTTGTCTCAAAAATAAGGAACCAAGGGCAAAGGGGCTTCCCCAGAGACTCACCTGGCAAGTCCTCCATGGAACGAATTTGGTATAGGTATCTAGGAGATAGGATCATAGTATCGATTCCATCATTTGTTGGCTTAATCACTAGCACATCAAAGGTGCTTGTCAGTGTCCTTATTTGGACTTTAATTCTTTTATCTGTGCATCTTCTCTTGTCAAACTGCTTTCCATCTATCTCCTTCGACTACAGATTCTGTTGCTTTGAAGAGAAGCCAGAAGATGATCCTCATTCTCTCTCTGTCTCTCTCTCTCTCTCTGTCTCTCTCTCTTTTTCTGTCTCTCTCTCTCTCTCTCACACACACACACACACACACACACACACACACTTATTCTACCCTATCTTATTCTCTTTCTAATCCTGAGGATTTAAAATGTTTAACTGGGTTTGGCATGCCTATAGAGTCCTTGTCTATAGCAAACTCTAGTACTATTCAACAATATCCTCTGGTACTCAGCTAACTCTGAAGATACCCTCTGTAAAAATCTTTAGGTTGCACCCACAAAGAATCAGTTTTCTTACTTATTTGGATTTTTTGAAATGATCAATAAGGAAAAGAAAAAGAGAGATCTTCCTTGTGATTCTTCAAGAAAAGGAGTAAATAAACAATATAAGCCACATCTTGTTCTTGTGAAACAAGAAATTCATTTGAGATCCAAGTAGTCCAGTGATTTAGGCTAGTCATTAAGAACGGTTTCACTTTCAAGGTGACAGGTAGCTTTACAAGAGGGTACAGGGGTTGAACCCAGGTGTGTTTAATTACTGAGCAACATCTCCAGCCCTATTTATTTTTTTATTTTGAGACAGGATCTCACTAAGTTGCTGAGGCTGACCTCAAATTTGTGATCCTCCTGTCTCAGCCTCCCAAGTGGCTGAGATTACTGGCCTGTACCACTGTGCTGGGCTTGTTGATCTTAAATAATACATTCCACATGGGCGGCTTCTGCCATAGGTTCTACATCTCAGTGATATCAGAATCAGCTTCTCTGCAGCATATTTGAAAATTTCCTTACTCTAGTTGTCTCGTGTTAAGAAGAAGGACAATGTGTCTCCAGTTATCTCTACATTGAGCACACTATGAAGGGGAAAGAGTGAAGGATGTTCTTTTTCTATCTATGCCCACTAGAAAACTAAATTTATCTCATGTTTCAATATCATGCATATTTACTTCAGTTATGCTATCCTTTTTGTGATAAAATACATAAGTTTTTACATACTTAAAAAGTTGGAAATTATATGTATATATCTCACCAAATATTAAGTACTAATTCCTCATTCATCCATTGGGATGACTGAGTGGAAGGGATACTTCTTAAAGTCCCATTCCATTAAACAACCTCAATTTTGTTCACCGACTGCTTCAATCGTTCATTCCCACCCACAGTGTTGTGTGGAACTGGAACTGGGTCAAGATGCATCAAAAATTCTATCCTCTATCTCTTTAAGAAGAGCATAGATGAAGACTTCAGGTGAGAGAGTTTTAATAACTTTGTGTGTGTGTGTGTGTGTGTTTTCTCAACATTTGTTGTTTATAGTTGCCTCCTAGACCAAGTTGATGGGGAAAAATAAGAAACTAAAAATAAACGAGGCCCTTCATTCTCAGGGGTAATGCAGTTACATAAGTCAAAGTGGCAGGTCATATGAAGCCTTCTGTGATTCCTTGGGGTTTCTGTCTCATTTCACTGGCTAGCAAACAGCGAAACACTAGGATATATATTTTTCAATTAGGTTGTCAATATTTTGACCAAACAACCTATTTATAACATTCAGGATTACTGTTCTGTTTCTGAGAACCACCAGACGCTGCTGTGTCCTGAAAGTCAGCTTGGAGATTTAAAACATCATGATTAAGTAGGGTGTGCTAAGTACCTTCCCAGGCCTTATCAGCCTGTCCGTCACACAAGTGTAACACACTCATCATTACTTCTGATGACTGGGAGAAAATACCCACGTTTGGATATCATACCTACTACTAATATTGATAATAATAGAAATCAAAAACATGAGATTAAAATTAGAAACTCTGAGTATATTTGGAGATGAGTATTTATGGATATGACTTCAGATCAAAGTTCTTTAAAGACAATGCATCAGATACTTTAATGCTAAATGTAATTTGCTTTTATCCAAAGTAGGAGGAGAACTGGCTTATTGATCACTGTTTTCCCTCCCCAAATATTATTTAGCCTCCTATGACCACAGTTCTCTTCTGTTTTTGGGAAAAGAATATAAACTCTGGGATCCTCAATATTTAGTTTCAAATCCATGCTTTATTTTGTTTTTTCCCTTTGTTAATATATGGCCCTGTGCAGGTCTCTTAACCCCTGAGCTTCATTTTCTTTACCTATAAAAGTAACATTTTGATATTTAACACAGATTACTGGAGAGAATCAAGAGAGTTAATAGAAGTGAATGTACATTATGTATCAGAAAACACTATAAACTATTAGTTATTATTGATGTTGAAAGTCAATAACCTCCCATATTAAAATTACAGAAAGAGACGTGTATAGAAGTATAGAGAAACACATACACATATATATTAAATGAATTATAATTTCCCAATAATATCAGTAGCTTTGATGGATTTCAACTGTTAAGTACTAATTAAAACCTGAATAAGAATGTCTAAAAGAAAGTGAGAAAAACGAAATCATTGTTTCATAGATATATAAAAGGAGGAAACATTTTCTTTTATTGATAGAAATTTTCTGTATTGAAATCATCTCAATTAATAATATCTATCCATGGCATTTTAGCATCTCTGCTACTTCAAGTTTTTGTGAGTCTCAATGGGGACAATTACATCAAAATTGCAATTATTCAGTGTAATGAAACTGCTTTTGTTCTAACCAGACTCTGCTTATATCAAACTCATACCTGAGGGATGGACATAGTCCATGTCAATAATCAATTGACCCAAATCAGAGAGAGATTTCTGGGAAACATGCATATATCCAGTAAAAGAGAAGTTTAAGACGAGTCCCAAGAAAGCTCATATTGATTGTGCCATATAAATTATTACAAATGCAAAATAGAGGTATTTATATACTGTGGCTATTCAAAATCTAAACAGAATACCTTGGGACAACATTTCTCAGAAACATTACTTAGAATGCCAAAGTGATACAAACGAATATGAAGTCCCAAGAAACTTCAACAAGATATTTCCTTCTTTCTTTATCTTTTTTTTTATTGTTGTTGTTTTCTTAAATTGCAATGCATCTGGCCCACTGACTGAAGGCCATCAGCAGACCTCCCACAGCCTATCATTTTACTTCCTCTCAAATTCAAATGATGTGCCCACAAAAACAGATTGAACACAGGGCTTTTAAACACTTGCTTGAGTCGTTGGTCCACTACTGATAAAATCTCAAGAGTTCATCTGTTACCCCCGCTCACAATTTCCTGGTACTTCAATGACATGTCTTCAACCTGTGCTCTTTCTATTCTGTTTTTTAATGTTCCTTTTCTTTAATTTTATTTAAATTGACAGTTATGTTATACATTCATGGCACAAACAGTGATATTTCAATACATGTAAACATTGTAGAATCATCTAACCAGGATAATTAGTGTATTCATTACCTCAAATATCATTTCTCTGGGGTGAGAGTATTTAAAAATCCTTTTAGTGACAACAGGAATAGAGAGACAAATACTACATGACCTCACTTAAAGATGGAATCTAAGAAAGATGAACTCATAGAAGTTGAGAGCAGAATGGCGTTTACCAGCCACTGTCAGGGTAAGGGCAAAGGGTGACATTGGTCAATGAGTACAAAGTTACAGATAGAGAGGAGAAAAGTGTTATAGTATTTTATTGTATAGCAAGATGACTATAGTTAATAATGAAGTATATTTCAAAATGCCTTGATCTCTTCATGTCATATTTCTCTTATGAAAATGGTAGTCCTTCAGATTCTTTCCAATAGAAACCAACTCTAACAATGTGTTAAAAGTAAGAGATGTACACTGAGAAGTCAGGCCTTCTGAATGCAGACATTGGCCTGCCAAAGGAATCCAGCCCACTGTTCCAAGAGTTATTTCTGCTTTCTATAACTGCGTATGTCCAAACAAATTTGTATTCCTATGGAAGAAAATATGCTTCAACTAATTAATATTATCAGCACAGGTGGAGCCATATTGACAGGAAACTCACGTGCCTATCTACCCAAAAAAGTATATCAGGAAGCCACATGCCACCTCACCCCGCCATACCTATTACAATTCACTTTGTCTTCTTTTTTCACAAGATTTCACATGGGCACACCTTCTAGACTATACTTAATTCATGCTCAGTTTCCACAAATACTTGAATATTTACTATGTGTTAGTTATTATTTACCCTTAAATGCTTAGAAGAAAACATTTAGAAGAAAATAGTCAAATTTTCTGCCCTCAGAGCATGTAGTCTATTGCAATGAAACTTTACTATCAAAATCATCTTACTTGCTTAGTTATTAAAGCATGTATAAGATCAAATCAGCAAAGAAATACAGAGTGATGATATCTTTGGAGATGTGAAATATACTCCACGTTCTACATGTAAAAAACACCCAGTCAAGTGGATTATTCTGGGAGAGAATATATTTCAGGGGCAATAAGAGAGTCAAATTTTCTGAGACAAGGACGGCTGCCTTTTCTATCTAAGGAATCAACAAGTTGAAGAGGACAGGGATGCCCTTTTATGCATTCTGGCAGATTATGAACCTTGGAATTCTGCCAAATGCAAATGGAAATGTCTAGAGGCTTTTAAAGGGGTGGTATAATCTACTGTATGCTCACAAAAGCTTACTCTGGATACTCTATAGAATACAGATTTTTTGAAAAGAAGGGGAGAAACAAAGATTGTAAGATAAATGATGATAGAGTGAGGCTTAAAATATATTTTATGAATATCATACTCTGGGCTGAATGCTATAGGTAGAACTAGGAACAAATCAGAATTTTCCCTTGCCCTTATGGCATTTTTAGTTATGAGGGGATGATGATAGAAACTGAACAATGGACCATGGATATAAAGATAGTGTTTACTGAGAGGTGTTCAGGAGAATCTGAGGTGCACTTCAGGGGATATGGAGATGGTAAAGCTGGGGATGTTGAGCTGCCTTATTTACATATTGCAATTATGGATTAAAAATAAAAGCCTACCTGTTTCTCTTCCATTCACAATGACCTGTGTCAGCCCTTTGATCATCCTGATGCAAAACAAAAAGAATCCTGTAAGAATGTTAACAATTTGTGAATTTCTCATTCACAAACTTATCAGAAGAAAAATTCAAACAAAATGTAAATTAAATATAGAATAATTAATTGATTATAAATGGGTGAAAAGACTGTTAAGTTGTATTCATAAGTCTATAAAAATGTCTCATTTGAAAATCAGAAATTGAAATGATCACCAAACATATGGTAAATGTAAAAGAAGGAGGTGAGTGGGTGGCAAGTCAGCCCCATAACGTAAGTTGATAGTGAAAAGCATAGTTCTTAATGCTAACCAGACTGAGCTGCATTCCTAGATTTGTGACCTCCAGCTTTGTGACCCTTGAGCAAGTTAGTCTTTCTTAATTGGTTTTATTTGTACAATTTAAAAATGGTGCCCACGTCATGAACTTGTAATGATGCCAAAAGCTGACAATTCAGAGTGAGTGTACATGTAATTGCTCAATATAATTTAGCCACTGTTATTATCATCAAGATATCAGTGACAGATTGGTGGATGTGAGGCAGGCTAACAGAATGGTTAAGAACATGAATCCTACAGAAAATCGCCTGGGCCGACCATTGGTTTCTCTACTATATATCATAGATCATTTTTCCTTCTTTAGACTCTCACAAATCAACAACTTTTGGGCAAAAGACTTATTAACTTTCACTGTTTTTTTCCTGCCAAATTCCAAACTCTTTAATTCTCCTACTTTTCACAATACATCAGTATATTCATTAGTATAATAACCCTTGTTAGCTTTTTTGTTTTTGTTTTTGTTTGGTTTGGTTTTTTAATTTTCCTTCTCCCACCAATTTTCAAGCCTTTCATAGTATCTGTATCCTAAGTGCTTAGCAATACGTGTTTGTCAAATATATGGAATAATGGGTGAAATGCACCACCCAAACCAACTGGGATACACATGATTCAGCATCTTCTCATTATTTACCCTCCCTCTATGCATCTGTATGCTTTGGTTTGAAGAAAAGGAGGTCTAAACCTTCAAGGCATTGTAGAAAGACCTTCAATAAATCTTTGCCAAGTCATGATTTTTGACCTTGGCACAGTCAGCTTTGTTTCTTTATACTTTTGAACTCTTGGTACCTCTGTATCTCAGTGACAATTCCCTTTCCTTGGGGCTTAAAACACATTTTAGAATGTTCTAGTAGGTTAAAGAGAGATTATGTATTTCTATGTCCTTGGGATTTGAAGTACACGTTTTAGCAAAGCATAGAATGTCAAACCCTGCTCACACTAAGGGCAATTCTGTTATCCTGAGCATGACAATGCTTTTTAGGAACACATTCTGCTTCCATGATTTATGGGATCTTCATTATTCTCTTTGCCTCTATTTTTCCCTAGAACCACCTACTCTGCTCTTACATGGTATAAACAGGGCATTCTGAAATTTGGTCCTACACAAAAACATTTATTTATTTTTTTAAAAAAAAGCATAGCTGAGTCTGTGAAACTAATTTAAATCTAATCTTCACTTATGTTTTAGGACATGAAATTGAGACTTCAAGGGGAATTCACTAGTGCAAGGCCAAATGGGAAATAGAAGCAATGGTCATTGAAATCACAGGGCTGACAAGCAAATTAGGTTCCTTTAAGACAAAAAATAGAAATCATTGGAAATCATTATCACTTTTTGTCTTGGCTTTGCCTAAAGGTGAATAAAAAATGCATAAATCACTTAATTAAAACAAATATATGAATATTACTTAAACTTTCACTAAATATTTGCATGCTACTGTAAGAAAAATTATCAAAGCACAGTTTTGCCACATATACATCACTCTTATCCACTATTTAGAAAGCTCACTTGTTTTAAAAATATTTTTATGATTTTCATTTGTTTCTCTTTCTGAAATAATAAAATAAAATGCCTAATTCAGCCACTATTAATAATAATTATATTTTTCTATGTTTTTGACATTGTTATATGTATATATACACAAACATATTTACACATATGTATTAACATTGCATTTTAAGCAAAACTGACATCTGTTAACAGTAGGAATTGTTATTGTTTTGAGCACTACAAACAACAAGGCATACTGGTAAATACTTTACAAATAAGTTTAATAAAACCTTAGAGAAACCATATCAGTATCATTGTTACACAAGTGGCCATTAGTATCCAGAGGTTTTATTTCTGAGGATTGGATGGAAAATATTAGAAAAAATTATATATCTGTACTGAAAAGGGCCAGATAACTTTTGGTAATTATTCCTTAAACAATACAGTATAATAACTTTATATAGACTTTGTATTTTTTTATGTATTATGAGCAACTTAGAGGTGATTTAAAATAAATGAGATGATATGTATAAGTTACATGCAAATACTATCTCATTTTATATAAAGAACTGGAGCACCTGTAGAGTTTTTATCTGTGAATGGTCCTAAAAACAAACCCCATGGGTACCAAAAGATGTCTGTTTTTAATTTCAAATTTAAAAATCTACAAAAACTTAAACACTGACATGATTAAAGAGATACACACAAAATCTCATACTTAATAAATAACCAGACAGGGATTTGAATCTATATCTGTTTGTTATTTTTGTACTTTTAACCACTATGGAATGATTTTTTCCATCTGTATGTTCATTTCCATCTCTCGTCCAAACGACTTTATTCCTCAGTCGTGTGCATAGCCTCTAGCGGAACGGGTAGATACCTTTGGCATTGGAAGGTCTCTGATCTCCTTTAAACTTTGAGATTTGTATGACTAGATTAATTGAGCTTGGAGTGTCACTGATTAAAACTTTATTTCTCACCCTTTCTCTATCCCTATCTTCAAGAGGTGAAACTTCAAATTTCAGGCTGCCTGAATTTTCCCCTTAAAGTACCAGATCTAAAAATCTCAGCTTTTTTAATTTTTTAAGTAGGAAACCCGTGTTATTGGCTATCTCTGCCTTGTGTTTCCACTGACCAGAGCAAAGAAGATGGATATACTTTTCCCTGTAGTCCAAGGTACCTGTATTTGAGAGCAGGCTTTTTTAATAAACTGTAGCAACTTGGACTTAGTCATCAATGTTTTTTCATTCATCAGCCTAAGAGAACAACCTGCATGATATGGTGTTATTGTAACTATTGTAAGGAAGTTTCATATCAGCTGTTGATGTAGATGGGATAGATATAAGAAATTCTTTTTTATTTTCAGGTCTTTTTAGAAGTGTCTGTGATGCATTAGTTGGAATTTGGTGTGAGGCTAACATTGCCAACTATCCTGATTTGCCCAGAATTGAGAGTATTCTTGGGAAGTAGGATGTTGAGAGAAAAAGGCCAAGGCAAACAGGCAAGGTTTTCTCTCTGAAAACATGAAATCTATACACCTATTCCAATTGCTCTGATGTTGAAGTTTTCTTCGGGGAAGACCCAGCTCATATTGGCTTCCTTCTATCTCTGTGCTTGTCTTAGCAGTGTGTCCAGCAGCAGAATTCAAGGTCATTTCCCTGTCTTTGTCTGACATGAAGCCATATTACTTGGTCCAATTTTCCAGGAGAGCTAAGTGTGATTCACTTAATCTCTTATTACCAGTTCTCTTAGAAATGGGGAGGGGCAGTTTTCTTTTTCTATTTAAATTTTCAAACAAATTTTGGCAGAATTTTGGAGCAGTGGGTATTTTAAAGGATGTGAAAGACTTAATTTCTGCTTAAATTTTTTACAAGAAATGTGAGAAGAAACCATAGCTAAAATTATAAACTGAATACTGAAGTAGCTTTTACATCTCACTCAAGGTATTGACAGTGTACAAACTGTGTGTTATTGCAGATCAACAACATATATGTATTTGGAAACCCTAGTCTGATAAAGACCCTGTGGATTCATGCTGGGGCAGAATAACAATCAGGATTACACAATAATTTTTATAAAATCCTAATTTTCCATTTTCAAACCACAATTCTATCAATGTATTCTAGTTTGCATCATTAAATTGTCAGAGCCATATCAGATCTCCTTTTCCATTTTTCCTCATTCAGTACTTTAGTTTCAAACACACACACACACACACACACACACACACACATGCCCCAAATACCTGGAATTTACTCCACATCCTAAGTATCATCCTAAGTATCAGAGAATCCTATAAAGGAAGAAAAACATATATTTTGTGACAGATTAATTTTATATTATTAAATTTGCCTTAGGTATTTAATTACCATTGGTCACACAGCATGGCAGTTGGAAAGAGAAGGAAACAAAAATTAAGTGCAGGTTTAAGAAAATAGATGGCTATTGTTACACTGGAACCAATTGTTTTAATTAATATAGATTTTCATCCTAAATACTCATTGATAGATGAGTGGATAAAGAAAATGTGGTATATACATACCTCCATAAAATGAGGTATTATTCAATCCTTAAAAAGAAAGAAAACCTGCCATACGAAAATGTGAATAAATCATGTTACATGAAATAGCCAGCCACAGCAATGTGAAATCCCGCATGACTCCCTGTATTTGAAGTGTTTTAAGTAGTCCACTCTCAGAAACAGAATGGAATGGTGGTTAAGTTGCACGAGCAAATAGTTATTCATAATTTGCATGAAGTTTCCATTAATCAAGGTGAATAAGTTCTAGAGATCTGCTTCACAACATTGTACCTGTAGCTAACCACATTGTACTGCCAAATTCAAAACATATTCAGAGGATAGAAAACAGGCAAAATGTTTTCAACACAATGATAATAATATATTTAAAAGAAAAAACTCTTCCAACATCACCATCAGGAAGGGAGGGAGGAAGAGAAAGAGGAAGGGAAGGAGGGAGGGAAATAGAGAAAGGTTGGGAGGGAAAGAAAAAGGAAAGAAAGATGAAAATTGAGAAATGACAAAGCACAGGAGAGCAGGGGGAAAAAAGGAAGAGAAAGAGATTAAAAATGTAATAAATGGGAGTTCGGTTGTATATTTTAAAATAGCTAAAATAAGAGCATTTTAAAGATTCTCACCACAAAGAAATGATAAATATTTTAGGTGATGGACATAATCCTGATTTGGTAATCCTAAAAGGTACACATTTATTGAAACATTATGTTGCATTCTATAAATATGTGTAAATATTTTTTATCAAATACAAAAAGTAATTTTTTTTTTAAACTGGGAAAAAAAAGAAAAATCTAGAAGTTTGAGAAGTGGTAGTAAAATGACCTTCAAGTCATTTTTTTTTTCACATATTTACCATCATAGCCTTTAGGTCCCAGTTCTATCTCATTGAGGAAAAAAAAAGATAATGGAAAATCCTCTATCACATAAAACACAATTTCTACCAAAACATATCTTCAAAAATGAATATTAAATTAAGAATATATCTCAAATTGCTGGGTATTTGTTAGATAATCTTATCCTAGCTCAGTTATTAACTGGACGAATTTATATTTTGAGAATTCCCAATTTCCTTAATGTAAAAGAAGATTGTATAGTCCTTTCATCCCCTGTACTCATTGTTCTAAGCCTACATTAAAACAAAACAAAACAAAAACAACAACAAAAACAATTTAGTGCCATTGGAGATGGCTCTTAAAATCTGTCCAAGTTTTTGGACCACTTAAAAAATAAATAAGCCCATGTATAAACATGCTCAGACAATTGCATTATCATTTTTGAGGTTGCACAGGCCACCTTGGACCATTAGAACCAATTTTATGATTTCTCTTTGTGTCTTGCTTTGGTTCCCTCCATCTTGGATTGCTCTCTCTTTCCCCAAATTGTTGATTTCTTCAAAAACCCAGCGGAATTGCCACACTTCCTCATTACTGAACTTTCATTGCCAGAAGGTCCTTCTTGTCATTTATCAAGTTTTACATCCATCACAGTCATTTTAACTCATAACTCGTTTTCTCTAAGTTTCAAACTGATGGAAGCCAACAGCACATTTTTTCACTGCATATATAGTTACTACTGAATTTTGAACAAAACTCATCCTCAGCTATTGATTGATAAATATCAAGTAAAAAAAAATATCATGTGGCAAAACAAACTCTGGCTATACTTAAGGATGAACTTTTCTGGGATAGATATAAACATCAATCTCAGTATGGAAAACTCCAATTAACAACATAAGTAAACATATATCTTCTGAACTAATGAAAATTAGTAACAAAACTAGTACTAAGGATAGATGAGAATTTTAAGTATTACTGGAATCTTGCATTACAGATAACAACATTTTCTGGAGAGCAATTTGGTTGTTTATGAAGTTAGGAAAAATAAAATAAGTTGCATATGGTAACCATATAATCCTGATTTGCTATTGGAGAATTCTTTTAAACATCTCAATGGCTTCGTATAAGTAACACTGTAAAGAGCATCTTCATTGAAAAGTAAAGCAAAAAAGTTTAACTGACACATTCTTTAGAGTAGTCAATTTGTAATTAAATTGAACTAAACTGAAAATTATATAGTTAGGAAAATTGTAATACTGGAGATTTTAAAGTAAGCAATAGTATTATGTAGTAAGGGAACAGAATTTGAATAATTCAGAATTAAATGAGAATTAAAACTACATTCTCACTGTTAAAATAGAGACAGGGAAAGGAAACAGAAAATGTAGGAGCATGCATACTGGATTAGGATGTTGAACTTGTGTGAATCATTATCACTTTTTCACTCTAATCTTTTTAGAAATGAATTAAATTTAAAATTGTGCATGTTTTGTGAATCATTATCACTTTTCATTCTAATCTTTTTAGAAGTGAATTAAATTTAAAATTATGAATGTTGTTATGCACATATGTATGCCAGAGAGGAAAGGAGAGAGAGAGAAAATTAGAAAAGGGGAGGTAGAAAAGGACACAGGAGGCAGGTGGACAATTTTGGGCCATATTATTGACACATTTTTGTGGAACATGACAAAAATTTGTATCAAAAAATTGCTCATGAGGAGGAAAAGAAAAACCATGCCTCTTATTATCCTACTAGTTATTGTTTATGTATTTGTTTATATTTTCTTTCTGTACTCTAGGACATTGTTGTCTTGTATTTTCTGAGCTTCAACAGAGGCTGAAAGTCATCAGTGAACAGTATACTTAAACATGGACATCGTCACAAACATGGACGTCGTCAACATTATTGTAAAATTTCCTTTAAATATGGTTATTATCTATTGATTCCCATGAAGGCTTTGCCTCTTTCTAGTATGCATTAACAAATACCAGTTGCTCATTTTACTCAGGAGGCTGGGAAGGGCTTGGCTACACTGCAGCTATTTTGTGTTCTGAAACATTTGTCTTGATGTGTCAGCTTCTCCATCACTGGCAGCATTTTCTGCCACACTGTCTCTTGGGAAGGTTTATAGTTTCTAGTTTCACCCTTTAATGGAGAAAGTAAATCCCTGCTTGGGATCTCAAACAAAAATCGTGCTTTCTTCCTTGAGGCCATGACACTTCAAGTGTTATCCAATTAAATTACTCCCATTGATGAAAGAGTTCACTGTCCTGGCAAATTACTAATACATGACAAAATTTCCATATAAAAAACTAAAACAAAATCACCTATTTTTGTGATAAATTTAAATATTTTGAAAATTATTATTCATGAAAAGTATAACAAGGTATATTACAAAGCAAACAAAAACATTATTTTATATTTTTACAGCTAAATTCTCTCATATAATCTAGTTAACAAAAGATTTTAAAGGACCTTGAGATAACTCTATTTTGCTACAGTCAGGTTCATGTTACTATAATGAATTAGCAGAAGCAGGATGATTTTGTAAAGAGGTTTATTAGCTCACAAATCTTGGAAGTTTAAAGCCCCTATAACATTGTGCAAGCTTTGAAGAGATTTTTACTTGGTTGCATCGTCTCACAGAAGATGGTAGTAGAAATATGTGAAAGAGAAAGATCACATATGGATATGGTTAGATATGAGGTGTCACCCCAAAACTCATGTGTTAGATAATACAAGAAAGTTTAGAGGAGAAATGTTTGGGTTATGAGAGGCATAACCTAATCAGTGTCTTAATACACTAATAGGGATTAACGAGGTGGTAACTATAGGCAGGCAGGGTGTGGCTGCAGGAGGTGGGTCTCTGGGGGTGTAGCTTTGGGCTTTGTCCCTGGTGAGGAACACTGTCTCTGCTCCTTGATTGCCACTTACTGAGCTGTTTTCTTCTGCCACACATTTTCACCTGATATTCTGCCTCACCTTTGGCCCCAAGGAATGGAATTAGTGGAACCAGGAGCCTCAAATAAACTTTTCCTCCTCTAAAATTTTTCTTGTCAGTTGTTTTGGTTAAGGAGGATGAAAAGCTGACTAAAACACACACCAAAGAGGAAGCCAGAGACTAGGATATCATTATCCCTTCCATGGGCATGTCCCCAGTCACCTAAAGATTTTCTACCAGGTTTCACCTCTGAGAGGTCTCTTCTCCAACATTGCCTTGTTAAAAGTTCCCCAAAATGGTGACTTTTGGGGACAGGCAATATCTAGACTATACCAGTAGTCTATGAAAAGCATTTTTAATTCATAGATAAATAACCTTAGCCTTTTCCACTTTATTGCTTATAATTTTCAATAGTCATTAGTAAAAAAAAGTATAATCTGGCCAGAGGAGAAGCAGCTGGATAAGAAAAATGCATAGATAATGATTTTTGTCATTTGAAAAGTACTCTCTTTTCTTCAAAATTCTCATATCTGAATCCACCTATGATTTAAACCCTTTCTTATGCGTTTTTATAGTCAGCTGCTGAAAAATAGGAATCTTCCATCTCTCTCAGTCATCAGACAAGAAAATACAGGAAAAAAGAAACTTACCAACTTAGAGTGAATAGAAGACTCCTGCAGCAGGGTTATCACAACCTCAGCACTGTGTACATGCCAGGTGGAAGATTTTTTGGGTGTGCAAGATTATCCTAAGCATTGTGGGATGCTTAGCACCTTCCTATATGCCAGTTGTACTTAATTACAACAAAAAGTGTCTCGAAAAATTTCCCAGTGATCCTTAGAGGGTAAAGGTGAATTCTCAAATGAAAATCACTGCCTCTGAGTGAATTCCATGTGTGTCTTATAACGTACATGTTTAACATAAAAACACCAATAAAATTGGTTGAATTAATATGTGGATGTGAACAATCATTCTGACATAATGGATAAACAAAAACCTATTTAGTTTTCACGATTTTATTTTCACCTATTTGGATGATTTTATTTGTCATCTCTCTGTTGATGGTGACATGATGGCTCTTAAAATCTTACATGATGACATAATCAAGACTGAAAAGCCAACTGGCTTTGAGTCAATAACCAAAAATACTGAAAGTATAGACCATATTATTTGCAGAGAGTATGTAGCTATTCCTAGGACTCTGCTACATTATAGCGTGAACACAAATTTTCAGAAACTGCAGCAAGTACTTATATTTTAATTCCTGTGCACCACACAAAGAAAGGTGGTTGTGTGTGTGCATGTGTGTGTGTGTGTGTGTGTGTGTGTGTAAGAGCTAATGTAAGTTTATAAGTATGAGAATTATAAATTAGCAATGGTACCAATAGGGAATTTCACAGTTCTGTAACTGAATACAAAACATAAAAAGTTATGTTACTAGCCTGTTAAAAATTGTGCACAGTTTTTAGAGTCTATTTTCTAATTAGTGTAATTAAAACTAAATTTTATACTTGAGCAAGGTGATAGATTGTGTCAACTGCTTTTCTTCGTCTTTGTTGAATTTTTAAATTGCACATTCATAATGTATTCAGTAAAGTAAGGAGATGTGAGGCGTTTGTTAATATGAAATATAGTACATGCTAAATTTTTGTAAAGCAACATTCTGAAATGAATAGAAGTTATCTGATTATGCTCTGGAATATAATCTTCCATGGTTAAATATAATTTACCTAGTCCAGATGTCTGCCTATTAAAAGACTTGGCAAGGTTCCCTATCTTACATTTTTATAAAGAATGATAACATATTTTTGAGAAAGCCTTAGCCTATCCCTCAAAATAATAATAATTATTTTTATATAATTTACAGGGTAACTTGTTACTTAAATCAAATATGTTAGTTGATTTTTTTCAAGTTACATAAAAGAAACCAAATTATCTATATTTAAAAAATACAGATATTATTTTTAACAAAGAATTTGAGTGGGGGAACATAAGGAGGATAGGAAACAGACACAAAAAATCATGTGTGATTCCTCCAACTCTTAGTACACTTTGATTCATGCAAGAAATTATTTACTTCTCCAGTCTGATTCTCTATGTTATGAAGTCTACCAGAAAGAATAGAGCACCTAAGATTTTGCTGTTCCACAAGAAACCAGACTAGAATAATATCTTATAGCCTCAACTCCAAATTTCATGTTAGAGAATGAGTTTGGATCAGGAGTGAGCAAATAAATTTTGCCTGGAACTTGAGTGTGAACATTTAGTCTGAAATAAAGCTCAGGGGCCTCATCCAAGGGGGTGAAGGAAGTTGGCATGAGAAAATGGGGAGTTTCTCTAATCTGGAAGGAGTCCTAAGAGCATCAGCGTCTGTTCAGTACCGTGTGACTGACAGAACAGCCTCTGTGTTGGTTTAACCGCTGCTCTCATTAACCTGTCCAAGTGCTGATGTTGACCTTGTTTTCTGCTGTGGTGGTTTCCTGAACAAGTGCGTGTCTGGGTGCTGATATTAAGATCTCTTGACTCTTTCCTGCTGGCCTCTGTAGCCTGCATCATGAACTTGGCACACCCTGTACTCAAGGGTGTGGGCAATTCACCTGATTCATTTTGAATTTAATCTTCTAAGAATTGACTTAAGTAGTTACCTTCTTGAATATCTGGTGACTTTTGTTATCTGGGTTATACTTTCTGCCTTACTTTTTGATGTCTCCTTTTGCATTAAAAGAATCTTTTTTCCAAGTTAGGAAATTTAGATTTGATTATATATCTTACTAATGGTCTGCAGTTGGGAAGGTATTCAACAATTTTGAGATTCCATTCCTATATCTATAAAATGGGCACATACAGATAAAGGTGAAAAGAAATTCTGTATGTAAAATACTCAGTTTAGGTGCTTGGACAACTTAAGCGTACTCTTCCCCGAGAGTATAAGCTGATGCTGCTCCTGCAACTAGTACTACTACTGCTACTAATGCTGGTACTACTAGTACTCTTATTTTATCACAATCATCATTATCACCACCACTGATGCTACTTCTGCTCTTGTTCCTACTGATCTGGCAACATATATAATTGTGTGTATATCTATATGTTAAGTTGGTTCGGGGCCACCAGGGCAGCCGCAGGGAATGAAGCATTAAGCAGCCTGCATGCACAAAGAAATGGCCAACCAGACACTGACACATAAGCAGTAATGGCACCTCCTACCAATCAGCGGACTTTTCCTGACTCATCCTGGAAGGACTCTGACCTCAGCAGAATCCCCTAACCAACGCCAAGGGGACTCCAGATACCTCCTTAACACAGGACTCCAGATACCTCCTCTTCCTGCCTTAAGCCTTCCTCTTCCTGATGGAGATCTTTAGATTTTCTGTACTTCGGAACACGTGCGTGATTCTCCTGGACCCGCTCTGTTGGAGGGGGGATTCGCCCAGAAACATATTTCCCAGTAAAGCCTTTCCCAGCGGTTTTATTTACCACCTTTTGGTCTCCTGGATTTACACTATACACACAAATTGTGTGTGTGTGTGTGTGTGTGTGTGTGTGAGATACCCAACATGTTTTGAAAAATGTATACATTTGAGAAATGGCTGAACCAAGATAAGCAATATCTTAAAAACTTAACTCCCCAGCCCATTGTTTGTAGCCAGAGTACCTAAAATCTATTCTCTTAGGTATTTTCAAGCATAGAATTCATTAACAAGAGTCATCATGTTGTACAATTGATTTCTAGAACTGGCTTCTCCTATCTAACTGAAATTTTTATCTCTGTATCCCCAAGCGCCACCTGTTCCCACTTCAACCCAGCTCCTAGTAACCACCATGCTGTGCCACTCCGATTAATTCAACATTTTAGATTCCTCATAAGTCACATGTTATTTGTCCTTTTGTGCCTGGTTTGTTTCACTTAATGTGTTGTCTTCCAGGTTCATTCATGTTGTCACAAATAACAGGATTCCATCCTTTTTATGGTTGAATAATATTCCATTGTGTGTATGTGTACACCATATTTTCTTTATCACATTCATCTATTGATAGAGACTTAGGCTGTCCCATTTCATTACTATTGTAAATAGTGCTTCATTGGATGTGGGAGTGCAGATATCTCCTTGAGATATTGATTTCATATTCTTTTGATATATACTCAGAAGAGATATTGATGGATAACACAATATTTCTATTTTTAAGTTTTTGAGAGACCTTCATGCTGTTTTTCATAATGTCTGTGATATTTTATATTTCCAACAGTGTATAAAGGTTCCCTTTTATTCACATCTTCACCAACAATTGTTAGCACTTGTCTTTTGGATAACAATTATAATAACAGGGTAAAGTGATAACTCTTATGGTTTTAATAACAATTTTCTTGATGATTAGTGATGTGGAACACTTTTTGCATACCTGTTGGCCATTCGTGTCTTCTTTGGAGAAATGTCTAGTCAAGCCTTTTGCCTATTTTTTTTAACCAACTTACAAAGATGCCAATCATACATCATAAGGGGAGATAGTCTCTTGAGTAGATGGTTGGTTAGGGTAAGCTAGATACCAACACACAAAAATTAGATCCTTATCTCACATTGTTTACGAAAATCAACTCAAAATGAATTAAAGACTGAAACTATAAAACTACTAAAAGAAAATAAAAAGGGAAAGCTCCCTGATATTGGTAAGGGAATTAAGTTTTTAATATGCCCCCAAAGCACAGGAAACAAAAGCAAAAATAGACCAATGGAGCTATGTTAAACCAAGAACTTCTACAAAGGAAAGGAAATAATTAACAGAGTAAAGACAGAGCCAATGGATTGGAAGAAAATATTTGTACACTGTACATCTAATAAAGGATTAATATTCAAAATACATAAGGAGATAGCCAGAAAACAGAACTGACAATTAATATTTGATATCACATTCAAATATTCCTTTAAAAAAATATTGCATGTAAAAATGGCAGGAAGATGTAGCCCTCTGTACAGATGAAAGCCACGGTAGCATTCTGTTTTGATGAAAATGAAGGGCGGGGCAGGAGTTCAGCATATTCAACCTGAATCAGTTGCCTCCTTCAATCTTTGTTTTAATTAGCATTACAAAAGAGAAACATTGCATATATTAGGCATAATTTCTAACCGCAAAGAGAAAATGTTACCTTAAATTCCTCTGCGAGCACAAGTTGAATTACTGTCTTCGCTTGGGGGAGGATATATTTAGGCTTGTTTGTAAAGTATAAATTAGAGTAAGTGCTATGCTGTCATAAGTTAGCTGGATTACCCAGAGCAGCTCCTCTCTTTCTGAATAATTAAGAGATCTGATTGAAACATATGCATAGGTCCATGTACAATGTGAGTGTATTTGTATAGAGATATACATGTTTAATAAATTCAGGCTTCGACTTCTAGACTTAAAGCCCTCTTGAGTAAATTTAATCTCTCTGCCTTTCCTTGTTGTGGTTAAAAAAACATTAATAATAATAATAAAAATAATAATAATAATAAACTTCTCACCTTGGGAGCCTCAGGAGAGTAATTAGTGTTAATTACAATTATTTTTAAATAGATCTATTCCTACTAATCAGCATTGTTACCATGGGTGCTGCTCATTTTCATAGTGAAGAGGAAAGGATTCGTGGTACTTTGAGAAGAGCAATACATGAAGGGATTGGATTTTTTTCTCAAGGTAACATCTGAGGACCCAGAGGAGGTGCTGAGCCATGGCACTGCCAATACTATTTATTGGGAAAATTGTCCTTCAAAAAAGGAACACCTTCCTTTCACCAGCTTCTCTATTTGTAGCAATGTCTTGCTTTCAAAGCAGTTTTTCTAATGTCTTGTTTCTTCAAGTCACAGCTTAAAAAACATCCAGCTAACATAGTATCCTAATAATTGTAAAAAAAAAAAAAAAAAAAAGTACCATATTGGAGCTTGTGCTCAGGGGGATGTGTCCTCTCCTTGTTACATTATGACTATATCAAAATGCAAGCAAAATACCCTTACATATGCCTAGAAATATTACCTGTTCAATCCTAGCTCCTTATTCTGGGAAGAGAGATCTATTTGCCTTAGGAAACAACTGCTTCTTCTCTTCATCCTTGCATTCTGTCTGGAATTGTGCTTCAAGTCTGTTAGATCTGGTCTTTGCACTCTCCTGACCATGCTGACTTAGCTCAGTGGTAGGCACGTAAAGCTGGTGAGAGCAAAGGATTCCAACTGTTGGTTCTATTGAAAAGGTTAAATTCTTTTCCTAATGTTGTTCATCTGTGGGAACTCAGGTGGGCACTGTCTAGCTGGGGACCCCATAACTTCAAAGTTGAGATTATAAAAATAGCAAAAAGATGGAGAGATATTAACCCCTCTGACATAATTGGAGCCTCTGGATTCAGCTAAGTTAAAGTTATTTGACTCTGAGTGTTTTTATTATTGATGCAATTCATTCTCTCTCTTTTTAAATTCAGAAGTGCGCAATACTTGCTCCTTTTCTAAATGCAAGTGATACAATTGAAAGTCTTAGTTAATAGATGTTTTCATGACTACTCCATTTTATATTTCTGGACCCTGTAGACAGAAGACTATACTCTAGCATGCAAGCATGGAAGGGTTTAATACATTTGTTGATTATCTCACTAAACCTTTGGGGGACTTTAGACATTAGCTATAAGCTAAGTTAACAGGAAAAACTCTCAGACCACCTTTCAGATTTAACTTTTTATGGAACTGCTGCCATCCCTAACCAATAACTTTATGCCTCTGCAGCATTCTGGAAACTTCTACCAACAGCCCAAACTATAGAACCCAAAGCCTCTGGCCCTACTCTTCCTGTGCCTTCAAATTAATGGCTTATGTCATCATGACTGACAGAACCTAAAGCACACATCCACATATTAGCTGCAAGGGAAGCTTGGAATTTTAGCAATTTTTTTTCTTTTTGTACTGGAAGCCATGCCTGGCATTTCAAATGATGCAAAACTCAAAAAGATCCAGGTGAGCATGATCAATCATTCCCCACTCTGGCTATATTTTTTCTAATATAGGTAATGGATAATGTTGCTTCTAATACAGATAATAGATAAGTTGGCTAAGGAGTGAGTTGATATTTATTATTTCTGTATTTTTGTGAGAATTGATAACATCAGTTCATTGAATTCATGAAAGTCACACTGCTGGAACCCCAAGCTGACTCCTAGGCCATTATAGGCTGGATATACAATTAAAGAGCTTCTCCAGGCCAGAGAGATAAAGGTCAGCCTTGCCTTGCAGAAGTAAATAATCAGTACTTTTCATTTCTGACACTTTGGTACACCAATGAGTTTTTCATTGGTGTGAATGAAAATTAAATGCAGAGGAGATGTTGGCATTCATTCAGTATGACAGCTGAATATAATCAGTTCTGATGATCAAGAAAAAAATCCACAATTGATTGTATTTTTTAGAGGTGTATCTGATTTTTCAATGTGGGAGTCTCCACAAATGTCAAGCTAGATGTTGTTAACTTCCCAATGAATCAAATGCAGCAACACAGAACTCAGGTATCCTGATGCATCTGCTCAGGACTCCTTATTCTTACCACCCAGCTCTTCAAACGCATTTGGATATGCTATGTGCATTTTGAAAACTGATTTTTCTCCTTTGTAGGTTCTCAGTGTTCTTATCTGTAGTGATGATGTGGTGGTGATGGTCATAATATAGTGATAATGTTGTTGACAGCAGTGAACATACACTTAAGAAAACCAGTGCCACGTGCTCTTTGTACCAGGTACCTAACTACCTCACCCTAGCTACTGCATATGAATGTTGGTTCATGTCTAGAACTGTGTTTCATATCTCTTGATATAATATAATCCTAATAGTAGCACTAATTTAGCTAATTTCTCATTTGCATATGCATACTGATGGTGACGATGATGAAAGAGAAGTTCAACTGCTGTAGCAGCCTATTGGCATCTTACATTGCGGGGAGCCACTTCTACCATCACAACACTGACTCACTTGTTAATACAGCATTTCCCTTGCTTCATTACTAAGGCTAGATCATATTTTGTGGCTTATTAGTGCACCAAGACCCTGAGCCTGCTGAGTCTCTAGATGGCTGAGTCATCTCTTCCAAAATACCAAAGCAAGGCTGTTGACACTACATTAGGTAACAAAAGCAAGATGCAGCCTCCTGTAATCTCAGGTCACTGTTGGAGAAAATAGCTTGCAATTATTGGGGGAGTAAGGCTAAATATTCTCTAATACTTCATTTAACTCTGGTTCTTGATTAAATATTTCAGAGACTTTCCTCATTGTTCCAGCACACATGGTCAATTCCTACCCCTTAGCTTCTTTGGAGATTTTTTCATTACATCTCTTTCTCTAATCTTTTTTCTTTCTGACTCACTAGCACCATAAACCTGGGGGTTAATGGTAGCATGTGATTCCCTAGTCTTGAGGTTTGAAAGTTCCTCAAATTTTTATTAAACTCTCCTCGTGTTTTGTCGTGCTTTGCTTTTTCTACTTAAAATCAATTTCTCTTCTCTCGTTTAGTCTCAAAGACACATGGCATCCTCTTTTTAATAAGCTAATTGTGGAAAACCAAAGACAGCCAAGTCCATGCTTACTGCTTCCCCTTATCACATGCTTGTACTTAGTAGAAAAGTAAAAAAAAAGTGACCAACATTCCCTGCCTTTTACTCTATCTAGTATCCAAACACTATTTTCTTGACATATACAGATGAAGGCTCAAAGGCTCAAAAGCTAATCTGTTTGAGGTCATAGAATAGTCTGATTCTATTCTAGGTCATAGAATCAGAACCTAGAGTATGACCTGAATAGGATTCCAAAATCCATATTTTTACTCAAATGCTTAAATCTTTGCTTTTAACTACCTCCTCCTATTAGAAAACAGAATCAACTGGATATACCAGATGCAATGTTTTAAATATCAAAATCCAGTATTTCATCTGAAATTGAAAGAGCTGGTGGAATGTGACTTAAGAAGTCATTGCCTATCAATATGCTAAATAATTATTTTCTTGCCCTTAGACATATACTATGCCAGTGATATTTTTAGAATCTTTCCAAATATTAAATTTGATAAGGGGTGAAGAGATATTGTATAAAGCTTACAGAGTTTTTCAAACTTTGTGGGGACTATTATTTTCTGCTCGACAGAGAAGAGTCTCCTCAGACTCCCTGAGCTTTTCCTCATCCATCCACCCAAGATATAATTAAGGAAAATCAAAAGGGAGAAGTTGAAAGGGAAATGAGGAGTAACATTGTATGAGTATGTATTGTGAATAACCTGTCGATACTGTAAGAATATTCTATGGAAAAAAGTGTACCAGAAGCCAAACTGAAAAGATAATCCCTCTAAAACAAAGAAAACAAGTATTTGAGCTTCACAGAACACCAAAGCAATAAAAAGGGGGTGGGGGAGTCAAAGTTGGTAACTGGTAGAAAGTTCTCAAATGTCTTATTTGGGATTAGGACATGTCCCCCTCCCCCTTTTTTTTCTTTGCCAATGTGTTTGGAGGAGTAGTGGAGCCTGTGGCATATGTGACATATGTAGAAGTAGATTCTAGAAATTTGGGGGAAGGTGATCTAGCTGAGACTGATGATCCACACAGCATGCCTAGGCCTTATAACTCTGGATGTTGAGAGATACAGCTTGAGTTGGCATATGAGTGCTACAAAAAGCTATGATTTTCAAACTAGCTATTGCCTTTATTTTACCATATGCCATTTTCTTTAGTTATATTTCTTTTTGTTAAATATCTCCTTTATCCCTAGTGTTTCTAGCACAATCAGTTCCTCTGCACCATAAGCAACATGAAGAGGAGGCCTATGTCCCACAAGGCTAATCTTCCTGACTTTATTGAATTCTGTGCCCAGTTTCCCTTTCTCATCTATTTAGGTATCTCATCCTTGGGTGCACCTCAAATTCTTTTTATGCCTGCTTCTTCCACAGGCTGCCTTCTATAGCTCACAAGTACTCCATCTAATACAATTCTTCATACCTCCTTGAGGAATTGTAGTAGCTGTGGGAAGCACAGCCCATTGGGGGAAGATCCCTTGCCTACCAGGCTGGTCCAGGAGATGGGATTTATATACCTAAAATTGAGATAAGGGAGTTTACTTTTATTTTATTTTTTTAATTTTTGAACTCTCAAGGAACCCTGTTAGAGAAGAGTGTTCCTACCTATAAAAATTGCCAAAAATGCAAGGTTCGCATATGATATCTAGTTACATGAGACATTAGGACAAGATACTTGGATGTTGTGGCTCATTCAATGCTCAAATGAACCTGTGAGAGTGAGGCCATATATCTGTTTTTCAGTTGAGCAATTTTCTGATGACAAAAGAGGCAATATAGGGTTGGGATTGTGGCTCAGTGGCAGAGCGCTTGCCGTGCATGCGTGAGGCACTGGGTTCGATCCTCAGGACCACATAAAAATAAATAAAATAAAGATATTGTGTCCATCTACAACTGAAAAAATATTTTTTAAAAAAAGAGGCAATATATAGATAAATTTTGAGTGAATTTCCAGCTTCTACAATTAGACCCTATAATTCAAGATACAGTAGTCTTTCATACTTTTTTTTTCTTTTTTAATGCTGAGGATTAAGACCCAGGGCCTTAGGGTATGCTAGGAAAGCACTTTACCACTGAGCTACATCCCCAGCTCTATTTATGGGTCTTCAAGAAATGAAATACAAAAGATAAACATTTGGGACATAAATGAAAAAACAAAAAAACAATAAATTTGCTAATGTATTAGAAGAAAAGAATAGAAGCTAGAAACAAGTCATGGTTTTTCTTTTTATGCTAGTGATGCATTTTAAATGTTTTCATCCTGTTCTGTCATTCTTGCCATCTTTAAGACATGAGCCAAATACCTCTTTCCCTGATCCTTTGCTCTCTGAAATCTATCTCTGTTTTGAATCCTAGGTTACTCAGTGAACGCCTAGCCTAAGCAAATTTAAATTACTCTTCCTCTTCTTAGAAGTCTAGTCTCCACAATTAAGTGATGATAAATAGGAAGACTGACACCAGACATTATTTATTACTGAACTTAATGCCCCTCACCTTGGCCACTCACATTAAATGAGGGATATTGTTAACCTGATAACCAAATTTAAGTGATACTACCTGTGAATGAAATATTGCCATTTTAGTACCTTACATTTGATCTTGATGACTGTCTTCAATATTTATAAACAGAAAAGAGAAGGTCAATCCTATCAATTATTTTTAATCCCTTGGATTAAAATCTACAGCATTGGTAATACAAATACATGCCAATTTAAAAAACAAGAAAACTGAAACAAAATAAATAAGCATTTAATATTTATTGAACTCTTACTACATGGACTGCACCCCCTAAGGATGTATTATATTGTTTAGGTTTCATAGCTTCTCTATATGCTGTAAGTTTTAACTATCTGCACATAAAGATGAAAAAAATAAGATAGAAAAAGGCTTGGAATAATAAATATGGGGTGGTTATTGAGCCTGTTTTCTTTCTTTTTCTTTTGGTACCAGAGATTGAACTCAGGGGTACTCGACCACTGAGCCACATTCCTAGCCCTATTTTGTGAGACCTCAGGGTCTCACTGAGTTGCTTAGTGCCTCGCCATTACTGAGGCTGGCTTTGAATTCGCCATTCTCCTGTCTCAGCCTCCCAAATTGGTAGGATTCCAGGCATGCACCACCGTGCCCGGCTGAGCCTGTTTTCTTAATCACTATCATATAGTTTCCTTTCTTGTATAGTCCAGATTTGAAACAAGTTCCCCCATTTGAAATAGAAAACACTTTTTCTTATGTGGAAAAATAATCTTTCTGATAATAATGCCATAAATGATAAATTGAATTAATGGTTCATTTACTATGTTTCAGGTAATACTTGACATTTTGGTGGCATACAGTGAATAAAAATTCGAGAAAACGTCTAATTCCTTGGGTCTAATGTTAGAGTGGTAGGCAGAAAATAAATAGGACACACTGAAGAATACTACCAACCTACAAAGTGAAAGGCCTTTACTACTCATTCAAAGACAGAGATCCTCCTTGTATCTCAGTCCCATGAACAGCTTGAAAGAGGAAGAGTTAGAGATGAGCCAGGTGCACACCTATAATCCTAGTAACTCAGGAGGCTGAGATAGGAGGATCAGGGCCAGCCTCAACAACCTAGTGAGACCCTGTCTCAAAATACAAAAATAAAAAAGACTGGGTAACTCAGTGGTAAAGCTCCTCTGGGTTAAATTTCCAGTACTATAAGAAAGAAAAAAGTTAGAAAGAATAGATGATAAAACTTATAAAGACTTTACCAAAGCTGATTCCCATTTTGCTAGCAAGAACCCTTTTCCTGAAGCTTTCAGAATCTCAGTTCAAGTTTTTTTTTATTATAATCTCTTATTGTTTCTTTTCTCTAAGAATCAAGCCATCTAAGTGTTCTAATCATTATTGCCTAAGGCTTTTTCAATGGATATGAATTCAGGTTCCCAATGTTGGGTACGGCGACAGAAAGACATAAATGGCCACTTCAAGATAATTTTGATTGTTCCCTCATCAGCAAACATTCATGTGATTTATTCAATGTTCAGAGGCCAAAGTTTCAAAATGTTATTTAATATCATTGAACAGCATTTGCAAATGGAATAGGAATCCATTGGCTTCTCAGTTTTCGAATGGAAGCATATTGCTAAAATCTCTGGCCCTCTTTCCACTGTGCCTGCTTTCTATTACATATGCCACTGGTTTCCCCTCCAGCTTACCCATCTTGTTCCTGTTCAGGAGGTGAACTGCACCAGTGACTTCACTTGTATGTGGGACCAGATGTTCCAGTTGCTCCTGGGCAAGAAAGAATTAACATTTTAAGTACTAGGTGGTGGAAATGTTCACATCTCATCTGCAGTCTCTGATTTGTGGCAAGAATACTTAATGGGTGTCATAAACTTATGATGAACATCGAAACTACAAGGAATATGAAGGAATCAGACTGAGAAAAGTTGGCAAACTGAGAGGCATTTTCTCAGCCTGAGGACATCACTGAAGTGAACAGTTTGAGGTTGCTGTTTTTCCAATTCTTGCATATTGTATTGGTTGTAACTCTTGGAAAGAAGCATTAGCGATTGCCTCTCTGAGTTTGCTGGAACGTGACAATATCCACCAGAGTGGTGAATTGTTCTTGTAGCCAAGAAAGTGTCTTAGTTTTTTGGTGACTCCAGTGAGCAGCTCTGTTTGATGAAATTATATCAAGTTCACTACCCACCTGATATCTTGTTGCATGAACTTCCCGCTAAGCTGAGAATCCAAAGACAACTACAATGTTATCTTAGAAAAATGTACAGAAATTTAGAGCAAGTTCAATACATTATTGTTATGTTGCATATATGTTGTATCTAAGACTGTCAAATTGTTAGAGAAAAAACAATAAAATAAAGAAAAGGGGGAAAATATCCCCTTCCAGTCATTTTAATAGCATGCATACATGTCTATTTTGTTAAAATTAACTAAATTAAACTGGGTTTTTTTACATTTTCTGATCTTTCAACAAAACTAAGGATTGAATGGAACCGCTAACTTACATTATCATATTTTTCTTCCTGCAAGTGTAGTCTAGGTTGATAGAGACAACTATAATCACAGGAATATGCTACAATGTCTGAGCCTCTATGGTTGAATTGTAAGAATAAATTTGATTTAGTGGTTTCTACCACAATGTAGAACGTGACATTCAAGGCTCTCTAACACATCTGTCTCCTGTCCTCACAGTTAGTGTAGTGCAGGTTGAATAAATGGGTTCATTCCTTGTCTGCCTTTATTGGTTTTAGCAACTCAGTCTCTGCTTTAGGACCCTGTCTGGACTCATGTCCTTCCACAGCATGCTGCGGTTAGTTGGTAAACACCTGAGCTACAATGCAATACATTCTTCTAACATCAATTCCAGCAAGGTTCCTATTTGATCATGTCACTTTTAGATTTAGAGAAACAATTTTATGAACTATTTACAAATACTGAAGACCTTAAAGTAAGTCTGTCTATGGCATTTATATGTGTATGTGTGTGTGTGTGTGTGTGTATATATACACATACATATATATCGTTTGGAAATAAACACATAAGTTTTATCTCTTATGCCTCTTTTCCTACCACCATTTATGTGCAATGCATATGTTATAAACTTGGAAAAAGCAGATGTATAGGTGCTTAAAAAATAAGTTTAACTCATAATATTTTTTTTCCTTTATGTCATTTGAGTCACACTCAATAGACTATAAAATAATATGATATGGGTACACTTATGAGTGTTATAGTTTGGATATGCAGTGTCCCACGAAAGTTTCTGTGTTAAAGCAGCAATGTTCAGGAGTAAGTATGATTGAATTATAGTCATGTTTGAATGGACTAACTGTAACCTGATCATTCCATCCTATCTGAATGGACTAACTAGGTGGTAACTGCTTGCAGGCAGGGCCTGGCTTGAGGAAGTGGTTCACTGGGGGCAAATCCTGATAGGGTTTATCTTTGGTGCAGCACCTTCTCATCTGTCTTTCTGCTTTCTGGATGTCATTAATGAAGCAGCACTTCTCCACCATGACCTTATTGAGGTGGAAAAAATAATAAATTCCATGTTATTGGAGCAAAGTCTACATATATGAATCCATGCTTTTCCCTACTGACTTTGCTTCATGAATCACATTTGCATGTTATAGAACAAGAGATAGATCTAAGCAGCATAATAATAACTAAAATGTGAAGAAGAATATGAAACATTTTCTGGCTTAAATATTATTTAACCTTAATGAATGTTTACAGTAACTCAAATAGTTTGATACTGTTACTAATCCTGTTTTGTAACAAAATAAACTGAACCAGAGAATGAAGTAATAGGATCAAGTTTACATTACTAGAAAGTGGTAAAACCAGAATTTGAATCAAAGTAGAGTAACTCCCAAGTCTACATTTTTGGTTACTACAGTATAATATGATATGCTGTATAAGAAAATAATATGCACAAAAAGAATGTGAAGATCTCAAAGAAACATCAATGTGACAAGAAGTTGTTCATATGAAAACTAAGAAGATCTTAAATGCTATTTCCTGTCTAAGGAGAGTAGCTACATCTCAAAGGCAGCAATGCTAGCCCACTCACAACAGTGTGTATTCATCCCAATGAGATGCTGGACATGCAGCCTGACCTGAACAATCAATTCCTCTATTTTTCAATATTGAGGAAGGACACAGAAAAAAAAAGATATTTTAAAGACTATGTGGGTCAAAATCAAACAGACAAAAAAATAATACATAGTTGAATTAGTTTAGCCACAGATATCTAATGGAGAAATCTTTACCCAAGCCATGGATAAGCTGAATGATCAGAAAGAATATTTGAGCCAAATGCTAACTGTTATAGACATCCAGGCATGGTTGAGGCTTGAGAGTACTTCATTATTAAAGATATCATTAAGCAAGATACTAGGTACCTCAGACTTATCTAGTCATTAATCAGTCACATGACCCTGGGGAAAACTCATGTCATGTTCCCAACTTTAGTATGGTCATTATCATTATTGAAACTTTTAGGGACAGAAGATGTTTGAAAGTAGCTTGAGAGCCCTTAGTATTTTTTCAAGTCTACCATTCTTCTGTTTTCTTCCTATTCCTTTAATTATTTTAATTTCTCTATTTTTAATTTAAAGTGACACTGTAGGATTGTTTCAGAATCTTCCAAATCAACATATTATTTGTGGATGTAAAGCCAGCAGAAGACTAAAAGAATCTAGAATTTGAAGGCTTTATTTTCTAGCTAAAGTATGGTTAAGATTTTACAAAACTTTACTATGTTTTAGATCATAGCTACCTCAAACAGTGGCTGAATTTGCAAAGAGTTTGCACTTAAATGATTTGAAAGCTTCTGACGACTTGGGTCTCTAATCTTGCTTTTGAGAATTCATCAAAGCTTTCGAACATTTATACTGATCACATAATGTTGGAGGACATTAAGAACTTTTGATTCTATAATTATGCTCCTGAAAAGGGCCTGTTCCAGGAAAAAAAAAAAATCTTAGGACTTGATGAAGCAACAAAAAGACAAACAAACAAGCACATGAGTTCTTTGGGGTTTAGAAATCACTTGTGCAGTAGATGTACCTAAATTCTTTGAAGGGAATCTCTGGATTCAATATTCTGTTAAAAAGCCATTTCTACTTTGTGTGATAGTGTCTACAGCATAAATTCTACTTTGTGTAGAAGTGTCTACAGCATGAATTTTTCTGGGGTTTCTATATGCATGCTTAGAATTTTCCAAAACCTAGCCATCTTTACAAGTGGAATATTAAATTTAGTGTTACCCAAATTTGGGATAAGGACAAATATCAGTGAAGGATACAGATAACTTCTATGTAAGTCAAATCTACTTTATTACCAAAGCTAGAAACCTGCTGTTATAATCTGGACCTTGAATGTTCCCCTAGGCCTGTATGTGGAAAGCTTGGTCCCCAGCTACACTTGATAGGCTATCAGGAGGTGATGGAACCTTTAGTAGGTGGAGCCAACTGGGAGAAAGTTAGGTCACCAGTGACATGATTTTGAAGGAGATGTTGTAACCCCTGTTATTTCCTGACTTCCTCTTTGTTACCCATTTATTTCTAGCATGGGGTACAACCTTGCCACTGGTCAAAGGCAACACAGCCAACACATCATGAATGGGAACATTTGAGTCAATGAGCTGAAATAAACCTTTTATCTTTATAAGTTGTTTATCTCAGGCATTTTGTCACTGATGAAAAGCTGACAGATAACACTCTTTGAAACTTGTTCAATTATGTATATGAGAATATGTTTTAAACACATTTTGTCACTTTAGGAATAAAAGTACAGCCAGGCTTTATGGAGATCAGAGAAGGGAACTGGTGAGTACTCTTTCTGCCTATTCTTGTGCCTGGCCATCCTCTTTCTCTCTTTGTGTTTCTCTGGTCTTATTTCCATGCATGCACCTTCTTTGCCACATGGTATAGCAGAAGACTTTTGGCCTACTTTAACATCTTTTCAATTGTTTTGTTTCTGTAAATTCTGATCCCTGGAAAATTTTTATAAGGTCCAACTTCAGTTTTTAAATCAGAGAATCAGATTTTCTTAAGCCAGCCTCCTGAATTATCTGATATGTATGATATAAAAGTGATGTTCCCACTCTAAGAATTTTTTCATTTGTTTTTAACAACCTAACTAATAACGCTGGTACAATGAAATAACTTCCTGCCAAAATCTATGTGCTCTTCCCTATTTTAAAAGAGAGTTTATACATTTTGATTTGACTTTATGATGTAATCTGAATTTTTGTTATTATAACATAGTAAACATATGTGTAAGTGTATACTCACATAAACACATACACATATGTGCATACATATATACTTTTTATTTTCACTTTGACTTAGTAAAAGTAAAAATATTTTATTTTCACTAAAGCATTTTTTTGGAAATCCAATATTTTTTCCAGTAAATGCAATGTTGGAAGGATAATAGCTGAAGAGATTAGCCTAAAACATTTATACCAATTCCCTCATACATCATCACTTGGTTTATTCAAAATAGAGACAGCTTACCCCCAAAAGAGATGTTCTAAAGGGCTAACCATAAAATTAATGCTTCTCTATAAAAGTGTAAATTCCTCAGTCAGTCTTCATGAATAGGTGAAGAGAAAGCTCAAAGGCCTGGGGGCGATCAATACCATGTGTTTAGGCTCAGCACTTTCTCTTGCCAGATCTATATTTTAACAAGTCACTTTTCTAGGTCTGCATTTTCCCATTTTAAAAATAAAGTGGTTAAAAAATGTATCTCTTAGGGAATTTCAAGTTCAAAGAAATGTTTGATCCTCAGTTTGACAGTCTTGCCTTCTACCATTTTCAAACATAAAACTTCTTATCCTTTTAGGTCTATATATTCCTCTCATTCTGGATTAATATTCCTGGAAGAATGATAATGAGAATTTGACATACAAATTTGTGAATACATAATAGGCTTGATAACTAAGCCAAAAAAAGACATCACAAGAAAAGAAAACTATAGGCCAGTTTCTCTGATGAGCATGGATTAAAAAGTCCTTATCAACATAACAAAAAGATTATACATCATGATCAAGTGGGATTTATCCCTGTCATGCAAGATTGGTTTATCATATATAAATCAATTTGATACATCATATTAACAGAATGAAAGATAAATAAAAACACATGATCCTCTCAATTGATGCTGAAAAAGCCATTCAACAAAGTTCAGTGTTTTTTCTTGAAAAAAACTATCAACAATACAAGTATAGAAGGAAAGTTCTTTGGCATATAAAGTCCATTCATGAAAATCCCAATGTGGAAATCATAGTCAATGGGAAAGTTTTCCTCTAGGATCTGGAACAAGGCATAGATGCATTCTTGCCATTTCTATTCTATATAGAACTGGGAGCACTATCAAGAGCAATTAGATAAGAAAAAGAAATAAAAGTATCCAAATCAGAAAGAAAGAAGTAAAATTATCTCCATTTTCAGATGACATTAGTTCTATAAGTAGACAACCCCAAAGACCACCAAAAAACTGTTAGACACAATACATGAATTCATTAAAACTGCTAGATATAAAATCAACACAAAAATCAGTGCCATCTTCATATACAAATCACATTGAAAAATAAATCAAGAAAGTGATCCCATTTATGATACTACACACATACTCACACAAAAAAAATACTTAAGGATAAATTTAATCAAAGAGGAGAAAAAAAATCTGTGCACTGAAAATTCAAACATTGATGAAAGAAATTGAAGAGGTCATAACAAGTGGAAGAATATTCTGTGTTTATGAATTGAAAAAAATATAATATTATTAAAATATCCTTATTACTAAAAGCAACTGACAGAGTCAAAGAAATGCCTTTCAAAATCTTAATGCCATTATTCACAGAAAGATAAATGATCTCAAAATTTATATAGAACCAAAAAAGTACCCCCAAAGCTAAGGCAATTCTGAGAATAAAAAGCAAAGCTGGAGGCTGTATACTGCATTTTTTGTTTCTCTAGATCTACTCTGCACCCTTTTTGAACCCGTTTTGTGCTTCAGAAAGCTAACTTCTAAAGACTGATCAACTATACCCCATCACCCTCTAATTTCTGCTGGGTTTGGCCTTGTGGTAGGCACCAGCAGGAGCCTGGATAGTGGGAGAAAAGGAATGAAGGCTCCTTTTCTTCTGGGCTACATACACTGTGGTAATGCTCTCCCCTACCTAAATCCATGACTCCTGCCAGGCAGCATACTGACCTAAGTGAATATGTAAGATGTGAGAGTTTGCATGGGAAACTTGTCTTATTCAAAAGTGTAGAAATCTAGGAGTATTATTCAGGATCCTTGTAGAAAAGCCAGAGCCTTAAAAAGAGGTTATTGAACAGAGTTAAATAAACAATCTGCTTTTTCCAAGACAAATATACACATGTTCTGTGTAATTTCAAATAATTATTACTTGTTTTTTGTGCATATCTGTAAATCTTATATTTAAATCATGGACTGAATTGACAAGAGACTAATTTGGTAAGGATGAGGGAAAATAGACCCTATTGGTAGGAACATTATTTTTTTGCAATCTTTTTGGATCAATTTGGCAGTACATATTCAAAATTAAAAGGCACATACCTCAAAAATAAAAACACTTTTAAGAATCTATTCTACAGTTTTTTATATATATATATATATATATATATATATATATATATATACTATGTATATTTGTACATAGTAAAGCAAAATCTTATCTACACTATTAGTAAAAGAAAAGGGTGGAAAATAAGGTAAATATCCATCTTTAAGAACATGATTGAAAAATTAGAAAATGTAATAAAATAACATATACACAAAAATAGTTTGCATGGAAGAAGGGGATCGTGAAAAATCATTGGTTTTACCTGGAAAGATATGCTGTAGTTCTATTTTGGGAAATAGTTTCCCTTGAATACACTTTCTTCCTCTTTTTTAACACTTATTTTGCACATATTTGACTTTGGCCTTTTCTTCATAAAATCCAAAGACACATTATAAAATAATATTTAAGTAGATGAGAAAGTATGTATTTAATAATAAACAAAACTAGTTTGACATGAAGATGATAGACATTTAGCTAGATCTCATTATTAGCAAAGTGAATTCTGTCTACCAGCCACATAGTAATTGGTAATTTTAGAAAAGCATCAATTTGATTCAAACTGACTTGACATCATATATCTTTCTAAAAACATCCCAAAGTAGGAATGATGATTGTTAAATGTGTGTTAAAAGCCTAATATATTTTAACTTGAACAAATATTTGTAGAAATAGTGTAGACAAAGTCAGAATATGGTTATTTTGGATATCATGAATAGGACAAAATTGTGTCCAAGTGCAAATTTCTTCTTGAGAGACTCTTCAATCTTACATGTGGTAGGAATCAAATTTTTAATTGAAGTTTAATCTTCTGCTTTAGGCTCAAAATCACATTAATTATACCCCTAATGATTAAGTACATGTTATCTATTCACAATTGCTTCTAGAATGAATGTTACCTCTGAATGCTTTCAGGAGATATGAATGCTCATATCTGTTTGGCTCCCAATTTATTTATTACCAAGTGCTGTGTCCTAACTGTTCCATTATAGTGTTATTTCAGTTCCACCAAAACCCCTCAAGCACTTGTATTTACAAACCAATGTGCTAGACACTATGAGAATATAAAGACAAATAAAGTATATTCCCTTGTCATGAAATTTATGTCTCACAAGAGAGGATATGAGAGATCATAGAATCAAATTGTCAAGTGCAAAAGAAAGTGTCTATGGGTTACTTGTTGAATTAATGCTTTAGTGTCTGACATTAGGTTATACTCATTAAATTTTAAACAATCTAAAATCTTCTATGATTATTTAGTAAAATGTTTATTTAATAAAATGTATTGATTTCAGAAAAAATCAATCATGATAGTAAAGATAATGGCATATACCTCCTCCAGTTTCCCTGTTAACTTCTTATATTACTACAGTACATTTTTACACTATTTATTGAACAATGTTGATACATTACTATCAATCAAAGTCTATAATTTATTCAGATTTCAGTCATTTTTAACTAATTTGTTCTCTTCTAGGATCCTATTCAGGATACCATAGAAGAGTTTCCATATTAGGTTTAGTTATTAGTTCTCATTTACTACACTTGCCTTTGTATTTCAGGCTTTTTTTGTTTTTGTAAACTTTATAGGTTTGAGGAGAATTGGTGAGGTATTATTTCACCTGAGATTTCTCTATTTCTAATATTAGACTGGAGTTTGGAATTTTGGTTGGAAGACCACACAGTAAAGTATTACTCTTATTAGTTCATAACAAGCTCCCATTATATTGACGCAACTTGGCTGATGTGTTTGTCAGGTTTCTCCAATATAATAATATGTTCCTGCTATCCCCCATTTCCAAAATGTACTTTTGAAAGAAAGGGAATACACACAGTCAGCACTTAGAGGGTGAGAATTATGATCCATTTGTTATAGATTGAATATGCTTTATTTAAAATTCTTCTGCATTGGAGATCTTCTTCCCTGTTTATTTATTCTATCCTCTTTTTAACATTATGAACTCATGAATACTTATTTCATACTTTGAATTAGAATCAATATTACTTTATCTATTGTATTGTTCAAAATATTCTGAGTTTGGTCATTGGAGACTATTTCTATTGGTTCCTGTGTCCCTTTGACATATGTTCAACACTCTGTGTGTGTGTGTGTGTGTGTGTGTGTGTGTGTGTGTATGTGTGCATGTAAGTACATTTTTATGGTACTATAAGATGTAGTTAATCATTTATATATTTCTTGATCCCACCCAACAATCAGTCATTTTTCCCAAGGGTCCCTGGGTCCTCCTTTTGGAAAATGGCGATAGATACCAAGTTCTGTTATGTGTGCTCATTGCTACTAGAGTTTTGTTCTTTCTGGTATCTCTCAGCTGATAGAGTAAGGGGATACAAATGTATATTGTAACTATATATATATATGTGTATATATATATACATATATATATATATACACACACACCAATAAATACTTCTATATCTATTATAAGTAATAATATTTCTTATCTATAGTAAGCTTATACTGATCTTTCCAACTCTCATTTCTACATGGATCATTTTAGCCTCTTTCATGTGCGTATTGTAATCTCCCAATCCAACAGTTGAAAACTTGCTTTTTCCATCCACCAATCCTTGACTTAATTTTTCAATTTCAGTATATTCATGGAGTGGTTTCTAAAGTGTGAACTCATATTCCCGAGTAGAGAGAAAAAACCCTGTCAGCTAGAGAACAATGCTTATGTACAACTCCTTTTGTTTTTTGTGTTAGATACTCTACTTCCAAAGTCACTTAGAAATATCTTTTTCTCTGCCCTTTCAATGAATTTATTCCATGTATTTTAACTATAGGTTGATTCACCTCCTGCATTCTATCCTAAGATTGCCCTGACTTCCTAAATAATTTCTGTTTTAGTTTGCACACAGTAGGGTTAATTATTTGATATATATTTCTATGTATTTTAATAAACATACTGTTTTGTATCATAATTAAAACTTTGTAAGAGTAGCTTCACCTCCTTAAAATATCTGCTGTGCTTCCCTTATTTAATCTTCCTACACCCCAAACCCCATAACCAATGCTTAATTTATTATCTCTACAGTTTTGACTTTCTCAGATGCCATTGCAATTGAATCATGCACTTAATCATTTCCTTTGCTATGCAGAAGCTTTTTAGTTTGATGTTGTCCCATTTATTGATTCTTGTTTTTTGTATTTCTTGAGTTGTACAGGTCCTATTAAGGAAGTCAGTATCCGTGACAATATGTTGGATGGTTGACCCTATGCTTTCTTCTACTAGTTGCATTGTTTCTGGTCTATTTCCCAGGTCTTTGTTTCACTTTGATTTGACCTTTTTACAGAATGAGAGGGATTTAGCATCATTTTTCTACATATGGATATCCAATTTTCCCAGCACCATTTGTTAAAATGACCAGTTTTTCACTAACATTTATTTTTGGCACCGTTGTCAAGTATCAGATGACTGTAAATATGTGAAATTTTTCTGTGTCTTTGATTCTATTTCATTGGTCTTCAGTCTACTTTTATCCCAACACCATGCTTTTTTTGTTAATATAGCTCTTTAGTATAATTTGAGTTCAGGTACTCTAATGTCTCCCATAGCATTCTACTTGCTGAGGGATTTCTTTTGCTATTCTGAATCTTTTTAAGTTCGAAATGAATTTAAGTGCTGTTTTTTCTAGTCCTGTGAAGAATATCATTGTTATTTTGATGGGGACTGTATTAGTCTGTAAAAGCTTCTGTACAGCAAAAGAAAATATTAAAATCATGAAAGGAAAGCCTACAATGCGAGAAAAATTTTTGCCAATTATTTCCTCAACAGAGGATTGACATACAGACTATATAAAGAACTCAAAAAACTTAACACAAAAAAAGATAACCTAATCAATAAATGAGAAAAAGAACTAGACAGACATTTCTCAAAAGAAGAAATACCAATGACCAACAAATACATGAAAAATAATGTTCCACATCCCTGGCAATCAGGAAAATGCAAATCAGAACTATATTAAGATTACATTTGATTCCAGATAACAATGGGGATCATCAAAAATACAAATGATAATAAATGATGGTGAAGATGTGGGGGAAAATGGTACACTCATACACTGCTGTTGGGACTGCAAATTATACAGCTACTGTGAAAAGCAGTATAGAGATTCCTCAAAAGACTAGGAACAGAACCATCATTTTACTCAGCTATCCCACTCCTTGATATTTATCTAAAAGAACTAAAATCAGCATACCATAGTGAATCAGGCTCATCGATGTTGACAGAAGTGTGATTCACAATATTCAAGTTATGGCCTATAAACAGATGAATGGATGAAGAAAATGTGGTATACATACATAAAATGCAGTTTTACTCAGCCATAAAGAATAAGAATATGGCATTTGCTGGTAAATGGATGAAAATTGAGACCATCATGCTAAGTGAGTAAGTCAAGTAGCTAATGTTTTCTCTCATTTTAGAAAACAAAGGCAAAGTAATGAAAAAAGGGAAGGGGGGGTGCATGTTTCACAAACACAAGGGGAAGATCAGTAGAGTACAGGAAGAAAATTGAGGGGGATTTGAGGAGGGACAGGAAAAGGGAGGAAATATAGTATAAATTTGACAAAATTACACTATGTGCATATTTGAATAATATACACTTTATGTGTATCTATAAATCACCACTTTAAAAAACAAAAAAATGGAAGGAAGACCAGTAGAATATAGGTAGGAAAATAGGAGGAAGGGGGAGAGAAAGAAGCAGCACAAGGACCAAAATGGAGAAAATTCAATTCCATGAATGTATGATGATGTCAAAATGAACTCCACTAGGCTGGGATTATGGCGTAGTGGTAGCGTGCTCACCTAGCACGCATAAGGCACTGGGTTCGAACCTCAGCACCACATAAAAATAAAATAAAGATATCTGTCACCTACAACTAAAAAATAAACATTTAAAAAAAATGAACTCCACTATTATGTATAACTACAGGGCATTAAATAAAACATTCTATTAAAAATAGAATCATGTGATGCACAGCCTTTTCAGACCACCTTCTTTCTCTTAGTGTTATGTACTCCAGATATATCCATGTCTGCATGGGAAGATAGCTCATTACTTTTTATCACTGAGTAGTATTCTGTTGTATGGATGTGACACAACTTGTTTATCCATTTACCCATGAAAGACATTTTCATTGTTATCAGTCTTTATTGATAATGGATAAAGCTGCCTTAAGTATGTGCATTCTGATTTTCTGTATTGGGATAGTTTTTACCATTTTTTGTTCTTTTTATTCTTAAGAACTTGAAGAATTTTTGTAGGTATTTTATTACATTTCACTTCCTAATATAAATGAAGTACATAAAAGTACTTTACTACAAAATTGTCATCTTAAATGGATACTTCTCTGACTATAAGTGCACTTTAAATTCCAGATTCTGTCTTCACAGGTGGCTGTTCTAATCTAATCCTTTAATCTTATCCCCCATTTGATGTTGTACTGATGGTAATTACCTTTTTTATTGTCTGTCAGTCAGCTTTATGTAGAC